>ML379437.1:0-31726 GCA_005239525.1 Nicotiana knightiana
GAGAACCCACCGGCCAAGCCATCTATTGAAGAACCACCCAGGTTGGAACTGAAATCAGAGGATACTGATGTAGTAGAAAAGATACTAGAGTTAACCAAGGACATCGATAATACATACTTAATTGAATCTAGTGTCATTATTGTTGAGGATGTTGGTACACACTCCAACCATTGTTTCACATTGTGTTTGGATGATGATATGCAAATAGAGTTATCCGAACCACCTGAGGAGTTGAGGGATAAAGAACAAGATGCCTACATTCTAGAATTCTTCTTGCCAGAAAGTAGGGAGTACACATTTCGTCGAAAGGCCAAGAAGCGCAGATTACTACATTATTTTATTGGGCCAGGCAGATTTGTCCCACCACCCCAGGAGCATGATCATAGAGCATATTCAAAACTTGGGATCCAATTTATAAGTTCAAAGTGGAGGCATAAAATGATTAAAGCATTTGCTCGAAGGAGCATTGAAAGTAAAAACTAATGGAAAGGATGACGAAGCTACATGGAGCAAGGAGTTTCTTGCACCTTACTTTTATTTCTTGTTTTGCCTATGTGATGCACCTAGGACACTGCATGATTTATGTGTGGGGTGTTGTACATATATGTTGTGATTTTTTGTGTTTAGTGTACTTTCTTGTTAGTAGTTTTAGCTTTTATTGTTAGTAAGTTTCTCTTTTAGGTAGAACAAAACAGAAATTTTTTTTTTTATTAGAAATATGGGGACTCTTCCCGACGATGGATCTCTTAGACAGTTCCCTTGAGGGAAGTAAGTCTAACGAAAATACAAAAAAAGATTTTTTGTTTTAGGTAGTGTAGTAATTTCCCCTTGGTTTTTCTTTGGACCATGGTTCTTTTCCAAGGGTTTTTAATTGAACCGGGTGTAGGTAGTTTTTAATTTTTAAGAGTAGGAATCACATGGTTAAGGGCTTAATAGTAGCAATATCTCGAAACGTGCTAATGCCTTGAGAATAGTCAGTACTTTGGTTGTGACGCTTAGGCTCAATTTTTTTGACTCCAGGATAAATACCTTAAATCAGGAATTCTTAAGATTTGCTTAACTGCTTTGACTGGAGTGTCGTGATAGATCCAATCCTGAGTGAGTTATGTGCCAAGTGTGTGTGAGGTTTGTATGTTATTCTGTGCATTGCATTTGATGTCTAGAACTTGCCCCGTGTGTGTGCAAAGCGAAATAGAAGTTTTGTTCAGTCTTGGAAGTGATATAGGCATTTCTTTGTTGAGCCAGCTATATATATTTTACCCACCTAATTGTTATGTATCGTAGTTAACCCCGTTGAGCCTATAATCCTGTTTCTTTGGCAACCACATTACAAGCCATACCCCTTTGTTTGAATCGATCATATATTTGAACCTTGTCACCTATCGTAAGCATTGGAAATGTGATGAAATATGGAAAAGTTAAAGTGTGGGGTGGTAGGTTGGTTTTTGAGGGGAATAATTGAAATAAGAAGAAAGGTTCACTATTTTGAAAAAGAAAGAGTCACTTGAAAAAAAAAATAAAAAAAAAAAGAAAAAGAAAAAAATAAATAAATAGTGGTATTGTTGTGAAAGAAAAATATATGTGGGAACTCTTAATGTAATTGTGCTTAAAGAAGTATGGGGCAATAACATTGTTGTGAAGGTGGAGTTTGGCTTAATATAAGTTTGAGGTTGAATGCGAAAGTATATGTATTAATGTGCTTAGGGAGGTGTAGTCATTCTTATATCCAAATGTATCCTACCCATCCCGCAACCTACACTACAACCAAATAAAGTCCTACTTGATCCTAGACTGAATGAGATCGATTAGTAGAGTAGTACACTACGGGCAAGCCTATGGTACATCTTTTGTGGCATATGAATGATATTTCTGAGAGTGAGTGAATTCTTTCTATCTTAAGTTCCTATGATCTTAAATTTCATTGTGTGTGGAACTAACTCTTGAATTTGGTGAGGGCACATGATTCATGAAGCAAAGGTAATGTTGTTGACCTCTATGTTATAGTAGTGAGTGGATTGTGAATAAAGCATGGTATTTGTGAGTCGATTATTGAGGCGAGGATGTCACACCTCTGTGATTGAAATGTTTTAAAAATTCTTGGTATAACGTGTTAAGGGATTTGCTTAATAAGTGTGTACATGAGTGTAGTTTGATTGCTCGAGGACGAGCAAATGTTTAAGTGTGGGGTATTGATGCGTGGCTAGAATTCATGGTTTAACATGTTATATGCCTTACATTTTATGTGCGTTAATGATAAAAATACAATTTATATGTGCATAATGGAGTTGATTTCATGTGTAGGTGAATTGGAGATGGAAACCGAGCTAAATGGATGCAAATACATCAAAAATACGCTCAAGAGGCGAGGAGGAGTGCANCCCCTAACACCAAGCCCACCCTAGCTTTAAGGGGGCGTTTGAGCCTAAACGCCTGGGTCCCGATGTCCAGTCAATTTCGAGTTTTGAAGAGTTTAAGTGTTTACGATTGGAATAGAAGTCTCCTACACGTTTAGGGTTTGTCCTAAACATATTAATAAACCCCAAAACACAACTTGAAAAAGGATTCCATGGAGAGAAGCCATTGAAGAAAGAACAACGTGTGGATTACTACCCAGTGAAGCAAACATTGATTTTCATAGCTTTTACTTATTATTTTGTAATTCAATTATGCAAGTTATTTTAGAATTGGTTCTTATGAATATGAGTAGCTAAGTTTCATAACCTAGGGTTTTGGTGGAACCCGTTGGGGGATAAACTTATGGTGATATTATTATAGTTTGGTTGATTGTTCATCTCTATTTGTTCAACTACGTTTTTGTTGTAGTTAATTGAATGGCCATCAATTAGTTGTTCCTATTTATTATGTATCTACTTGAGAGAGAGTGGATATTTAGGTGGTTGTTTGAACAACATCACTCCCGGAGTATAGACGAAGGTCATAACCGAGGGTTTAGAGGTTGGATTAGAGACAACGATACCTCGGTTGCAATCTAAAGTGAACTGTAATGCAATTTAGCTAGCGTAACTTGAGAGAGTGCGTCTAGTAAATTATCATAATTACTTGAGAGAGATTTATGATAGATAGAGTGTTCATGATTGATAGAGACAACATATCAAACTATAAGAAGTATCTGAGAAGGAATTCACCAACGGGGGAAACCATAACCTTAGACCTTTATTATAATTGTTTACAACACATTGTTAGTAATTGTTAGTTATTATTATTGTAAGTAGAATTACTAATACATCACCAATGTATATTCAAAAGTCTTGAGAGAATTGATTGAGTAAAAGTTACATATTCTCAAGACTTGATTGATACATAAATTCCCTGTGGGATCGACTCTGGGCATAGTACTCCGGATTATATTTGCAACGCCCGCTTAGACTTTTATAAGACATAGTTGAGCGTGATCAACACACCAAAAATATTCCATAATTGCTAAAACAGTGAAAATTCCACAATTTAAATACCATTTTCGACCATAATAAGCAAAGAAACTAACAAATTGCCCAACCAAATTTACCTAGGGTTTGGTTCAAAATAAACTAAAACTACTTAAATACTACAATCAACTACTAAAAGAAAAGAGATAAGACGAGATGATAACACACCTTGAAGGTTAATAGAGGGGATTGGAGGGGTGTGTGGAAGGAATTTGAGAAGAAGGAGAAAGTGGGAATTGGGGAGGATTAGAGAGGGGGGAGTGTTGAAGCAGAATGAAGAAAAGGGGGGAGGGGGGGGGATGGGTGTTTTGATTAAAAGGATAATTTTTTTAAAATTACTTTGCACTACCGCGTCGCATCGCACGAAACCCCATGCGGTTGTGTATTTTATCAGAGGGTCATTTTTATTTTATCTGAGAGCCATCTAGCCTGACGCGGCGCATGGCGTGATGCCCCACGCAGCGCAGTAGGTTAATTTTCACAGAGTCCGCCTCGTTTTCGATATTCAGCTCACGAGTTGCACTCCGACTCTATTATGTACTTATCTTATGTCCAATTCATGCTTATACCTGCCCAACTAAGTCTCAAAACTCCTAAACTCTAATAATCCTAAACTACCGTTATCTAGACTATTCTAAACAAAACAAAAAAAAAAGAAAGTTAGAAGAATAAAAAAAAAGAACTAATTGGGTTGCCTCCTAACAAGCGCCTGATTTAACATCGTGGCACGACTCAATACTTTTCAAGCATCGGCCAAGTCCACCGAGGTATTGTGATGTGAGGTATTGTGACGTGCAATGTCACCACCCCAATAATGTTTTAATCCCTGACCATTTATCAAGAAGGTACCACTTGAGCTCGTATCATGCAATTCCACCGCTCCATGAGGCGTCACACTTACCACAACGAAGGGACCTGCCCATCGAGACTTAAGCTTTCTGGGGAAAAGCTTTAACCTCGAATTAAGCAAGAGGACTTCTTGACTTGGCTCAAAATTGCAATGTTGGATGTGCTCGTCATGCAATCTCTTGGTCTTTTCTTTATATAATTTGGTATTTTCATACGCGTGCAATATAAACTCATCAAGCTCATTGAGTTGTAGTAACCTCTTCTCACAGACTAAGTCCATATCCATAATTAGATTTTAATCACCCAATTAGCTTTGCGTTCAAGTTAAACTGGAAAATAGCATGCCTTCCCGTAAACCAACCTGTACGGAGAAGTATCTATGGTGGTTTTGTATCAGTTCGATATGCCCATAATGTGTCGTCCAGCTTCCCGGCCCCAGTCTTTTCTATTTCCACTTAATGTTTTCTCCAGAATCTGATTTGCCTCTATGTTTGTCACTTCCACTTGACCACTCGTTTGGGGATGATAGGTAGTGGAAACCTTGTGCTTAACTCCATACTCCTCTAGAACATTATTCAACAATTTGTTGCAGAAGTGATTTCTTCCGCCGCTTATCAACACTCTTGGAGTCCCAAAACGTGTGAATATGTGCTTTTTTACAAAGTTTACCACTACCTTTGCGTCATTAGTAGGAAGAGAAATGGCCTCCACCGACTTAGAAACATAGTCGACCACCACCAAGATGTACCTGTGACCATTAGAGTATGGGAACGATGCCATGAAATCAATCCCCTAAACATCAAAAAGCTCTACTTCCAGAATATTTCTCAAAGGCATCTCGTGATTCTTCGTGATTGTTCTGGTTCTTTGGCACTTGTCACACTTTTGCATCCTTAAACAATTTTGGCCAATAAAAACCTGATTGCAGCACCTTTTGGGCGATTCTATCCCCACTGTGATGGCCTCCGTATGGCAAAGAATGACAGTCATGCAATATTGCATTCATCCCTTCCTCAGGAACACACCTTCGTACCAACTGATATGCGCACTTCCTATATAGGAATGCCTCATCTTACATGTAGAGCCGCACATCATGTATGAACCTTCTTCTATTATCGGGTGTCAATTTCTGTGGCGTCACCTGTCACGACCCGATTCACTCTCCGAAGGTGTCATGACGGCACCTAGTCTCTACGACTAGGTTAGCCTACTATAAGGGGGGAAACAAAAATAAAACAAAGAAAAAAAAATAGGGGATAAGGGCAATGATATAATTAACATACTGTCTGCTCGACGCATACAAAATATAACTCCCTAAGACCCGAAATGTCACATACAGTCACAAGCTTCTAACACTACTATTGCTCTAACAAGAATTGGAAAGTACGTAGGAAAATCTCTACAAGCTAGAATGGAAGGGGACTCAGACGATTCTGCGGACGCGGCAAAAATACCTTGCGGTCTCCTGGAATCATCAGTAGCGACTAACCACGAGGCTGATAGCTCGTACCTGGATCTGCACATAAAAACCATGTGCAGGAAAGGGCACGAGTACACAACATTTGGAACCCAGTAAGTGCCAAGCCAAACCCCAGTCAAGTAGTGACGAGGTCAGGTGAAGGCTCTAATGGATTTATATATAAGTCAATTTAAAAAGAACAAGATTGGTAATGTAAACAGTAAATAGTTTAAGAAAAACAATATAAGTTCTACAGTAAAGAGAGTCCTCGGCTCGACACAATATATATCACAAGGTGAAATTTCCCGGGATACCGTCCCGCGGTTCCAAATGATTATGCAGTACAAGGGGATCTCCAGGAATACGTCTGTAGTCCCAAAATAAATATGCAGTACAGGGGGATCTCCAAGAATACATCCGTAGTCCCAAAGTAAATATGCAGTACAAGGGGATCTCCCAGAATACGTCTATAGTCCCAAAATAAATATGCAGTACAGGGGGATCTCCCGGAATACGTCCGTAGTACCAATTTAAATATGCTATGCAGGATGAATGACAAACATAACATCGAATTTACACAGTTTATACTAATCACAGATAAGGCAAATAAGGGCTTAACTAACCATGGCGCACAGAAAATCAAGTAGGCAATTAAGCACGTAAGCATGCTTTCCTAATCAAAACTAAACAATCTATCACATGAGAGAAAGTTCATAGAAGAGAAAAATAATATATGTTTTAGTAAGGGAAAAATGAGATTTACCAAATAACGGCCCGTATACATACTCGTCACCTCACGTACATGGCGCCCACACAACATTTAGCATCAAATATCCTAAGGGGAAGTCCCCAACACAAAGTTAGGCAAGCCACTTACCTCGACTACTCACTTCAACCCGGAATCACGTTCTTGCCACGAGTACCAAACTCCGAATGGCCCAACTATATTCAAATAAGTTACATAATGTGAATATCACTACAAACAACTAGTTTAATAAACAAATTTGAAGCTAAAGCGCGAAATTAGGGAAATCGCCGAAAAAATCCCCCGGGCCCACATCTTGGAATCGGGTAAAAGTTACAAATTCCGGACACCCGTTCACTCACGAGTCTAATCATACAAAAATTACTCTAATCGGGTACCAAAATATTGAGCAAAACTCAAAAACTCGATCTAAGAACTTTATCCAAAATTTTCCCAAAATTTCACCTCAAATTCGAAATTAAAGGATGAATTTAAGCATAGATTCATGGAAATTAGTCAAAACCAAGTAGGAATTACTTACCCAAATTTCCCAGGTGAAAATCCCGCCAAGAATCGCCTAATCCCGAGCTCTCAAGTCCATATTATGAAAAATGACTTAAACCCTCGATTTTGAACATTTTTATTCTCCCTAGATTTTCCTTAATCGCGATCACGGAAGAACCATCGTGATCGTGAAGAACAAATTTCGTGCCTAAAAATTTTACTCTACGCGAACTCGTAAACACTCACATGAACACGATGCACCACTACACATAACCTATGCGAACGTGACTGGGATCACGCGACCGAGAAGAGCAAAAGCTCAACACCACTGCTGCCTCACTCCTTTTACGTGAACGCGGCCTAGCTCACGCGAACGCGATGACCAAGCTGCCTACACTACGTGATTGTGTCCCATTCTATGCAATCACGATGTATAAATATGACTGGCCTCCATCTTACTCTACGCGATCACGTACTCCCTCTCAAGAACGTGATGAAGAAAAACTGGTTCCACTTACACGAGCAAAATAACAATCACCACAAGTCCAAAAATGACCCGTTGAGCCTCCAAAACACCCCCGAGGCCCCCGGGACCTCAACCAAACCTACCAACCAGTCCTAACACCTCATTCAAACTTAGTCGAGCCTTCAAACCACATCACATAACACAAAAATTACAAATTATACATGGATTCAAGCCTAAAAACATAGAAATCTTCCAAAGTCCACAACGATGCCGAGACACGTCAAAACTAGTTCGAATGACTTGAAAATTGAAACACAGGTCACAAAGACACTACGGACCTGCAGCCACTTTTGGAATCCCATTCCAAGCCCGATATCAAAATTTCACCTATTAGCCGAAATCGCCGAAATCATAACTTTCGCCAATTCAAGCCTAACTCTACTACAGACCTCAAAACCACATTTCAGATGCGCTCCTAAACCAGAAATCACGCAACGGAGCTAACGGAGTTGACATAATTCCATTCCATACCCGTCTTAACACAGTTCCTACACGGTCCAATTTTTAAAGCTTAAACTCAAAATAAGGGACTAAGTGTCCCCAACTCTCCGAATTTCATAGCTAATCACTCCGGCAAGTCCCAAAAGAGGAAATAAACGTGGGGAAAGCAGTTATTAGGGGATCGGGTCTCTAACTCTCAAAATGACGGCCGATTCGTTACATTCTTCCCCTCTTAAAACAATCGTTCGTTCTCAAACGAGTATAAAGACATACCTGAAGTTGTGAAAAGATGAGGGTATTGGTTGCACACATCCTTCTCGGTCTCCCTAGTCGCCTCCTCGACCGGCTGACCCCTCCACTAAACCTTTACTGATGCAATATTCTTTGACCTGAGCTTTCTGACCTGCCTATCTAAAATGGCTACTGGCTCCTCAACATAAGATAGATCCTTGTCCAACTGGACTGAGTTGAAGTACACTACATAAGCTGGATCACCGTGATGCTTTCGGAGCATAGAGACGTGGAATACCGGATGAAGTCCTGCTAGGATGGGAGGCAAGGTAAGCCCATAAGCAACCTCCCCAACACGCCGCAATATCTCAAAAGGGCCAATGAATCTCGGACTCAGTTTACCCTTCTTCCCGGACCTCATGACGCCTTTCATAGGCAATATCCGAAGCAAAACCCGATCACCAGCCATAAATTCCAAATCACGAACCTTCTGGTCCGCATAACTCTTCTCCCTGGACTGAGCTGTGCGAAGTCTCTCCTGAATCACCTTCACCTTGTCTCGGGCATCCTGGACCAAATATTACCCAACAATCGGGGCCTCACCCAGCTCGAACCATCCCACTGAAGACCGACACCGTCTACCATACAAAGCCTTATATGCTGCCATCTGAATGCTGGACTGGCAGCTGTTATTATAAGCAAACTCTACAAGTGGCAAGTATTGTTCCCATGACCCTCCGAACTCCATCACACAAGCACGAAGCATATCCTCAAGAATCTGAATCGTGCGCTCGGACTGCCCGTCCGTCTGAGGGTAAGAGGCTGTGCTCAACTTCACCCTGGTGCCCAACTCCTGTTGTACGACTCTCCAGAACCGTGATGTGAACTGCATACCTCTATCTGAGATGATAGATACTGGAATACCGTGAAGGCGGACGATCTCTATGATATAAATCTCATCCAACCTCTCTGATGAATAACTGGTCAGCACTGGAATGAAATGAGCTGACTTGGTCAGCCGATCCACGATCACCCAAATAGCATCGAACTTCCTCAAAGTTCGTGGAAGTCCAACTACAAAGTCCATGGTGATCCGCTCCCACTTCCACTCTGGAAGCTCAATCTGCTGAAGTAAACCTCCTAGTCTCTGATTTTCATATTTAACTTGCTGATAGTTGAGACACTTGGCGTCAAATTCCACTATGTCATTTTTCATCCTTCTCCACCAATAGTGCTGTCTCAAGTCCTGGTACATCTATGCGGCACCCGGATGGACGGGGTACCACGAGCTATGGGCCTCCTCCAGAATCAACTTCCGAAGCACATCTACATTGGGCATACAGATCTGCCTCTGCATCCTCATCATGCCATCATCATCTATAGATGCATCTCTGGCATCGCCCCGCTGGACCCTGTCTTGAAGAACCAGAATGTGGGGGTCATCATACTGGTGCTCTCTAAGGTGGTCATAAAGAGAAGATCGAGGAACCATACAAGCTAATACCCGTCTAGGCTCTGAAATATCCAACCTCATAAACTGGCTGGCTAAAGACTGAACAGCCAGGGCTAAAGGCCTCTCAGCCGCTGGAAGATATGCCAAGCTCCCCAAACTCTTCGCCCGGCGACTCAAGACATCGACCACTACATTGGCCTTCCCCGGGTGGTATAATATGGTGATATCACAGTGTTTAAGTAAATCCAACCACCTCCGCTGATGTAGATTAAGGTCCTTCTGCCTGAACAAGTGCTGCAAACTCCGGTGATCAGTGTAAATCTCACAGGGAACATCATACAAATAATGACGCCAGATCTTTAGGGCGTGAACAATAGTTGCTAACTCGAGGTCATGAACCAGATAATTCTTCTCATGCACCTTCAACTGCCTGGACGCGTAGGAAATCACCCTACCGTCCTGCATCAATACTGCTCTAAGGCCAATCCTCGAGGCATCACAATAGACAGTGTAGGTCTCTGAACTCGTAGGCAACACTAATACTGGGGTGGTAGTCAAAGCTTTCTTGAGCTTCTAAAAGCTCTCCTCACACTCCTCGGTCCACCTGAACGGAGCACCCTTCTGCGTCAGTCTGATCATAGGTGCTGCAATATATGAAAATCCCTCCACAAAGCAACGGTAATACCTTCCTAACCCAAGGAAACTGCGGATCTCCGTAGCTGATGACGGTCTAGGCCAACTCTGCACTGCCTCCACCTTCTTCGGATCTACCTTGATCCCATCACGAGACACTATGTGGCCCAAGAATGCTACTGAATGACGCCATAACTCACACTTAGAGAATTTGGCATACAATTTCTTCTCCCCAAAGTCTGAAGCACAGTCCTCAAGTGCTGCTCATGATCCTCCTGGGACCGAAAATACACCAAGATGTCGTCAATAAACACAATGACAAAGAATTCAAGATAAGGCCGGAACACACTGTGCATCAAATTCATAAAGGCTACTGGGGCATTGGTTATTCCAAATGACATGACAAGAAACTAATAGTGACCATATCTGGTCCTGAAGGCAGTCTTCGGGATGTCCTGCTCCCGAATCTTCAGCTGATAATAGCCAGATCGCAAGTCAATCTTGGAGAATACTCTGGAACCCTGTAACTGTTTGAATAAGTCATCAATGCGAGGCAAATGATACCTGTTCTTCACTATAACCTTGTTCAGCTGCCGATAATCAATACACATACGCATAAAGCCATCCTTTTTCTTCACCAATAGCACTGAAGCACCCCAAGGTGATACACTGGGCCTGATGAAACCCTTATCAACCAACTCCTGTAACTGCTCCTTCAACTCCTTAAACTCAGGAGGAGCCATACGGTAAGGAGGAATAGAAATGGGCTGGGTGCCCAGCAAAAAATCAATGTCCAAATAAATATCTCTATCGGGCGGCATACCCGAAAGATCAGCTGGGACTACATCACCACTGACATATCTCACATAGGCCAAATAGGAATCACACCCCTTCTCAACCATCCGCTGAGCCTTAAGAAATGAAATGAACCTACAGGGAGTATACACTAATGTACCTCTCCATTCTAATCTCGGCAAGCCTGACATGGCCAGCGTCACGGTCTTAGCATGAAAAACAAGAATAGCATAATGGGGCGACAACCAGTCCATGCCCAAGATAATATCAAAATCTACCATGCTGAGTAATAACAAATCAACCCTGGTCTCAAAACCTCTATGAGAAATCAAACACGACCGATATATGCGGTCCACAACTATAGAGTCTCCCACAGGGTTAAATATATAAATAGGGTAACTCAAAGAATCCCGAGATATCCCCAAATGTGGAGAAAAATAAGAGGACACATATGAATACGTAGAGCCTGAGTCAAATAATACTGATGCATCTATATCACAGACAGGGACAATACCTGTGATGACTGCATCTGAAGCAACAGCCTCGGAACGGGATAGAAAGGCATAGTATCTGGCCTGGCCTCCCTCTCTAGGGCTTCCTCTACCTCCCCAACCTCCACCTCGAGCTGACTAAGGAGGTGGAGTGGCAGCTGGGGCATGTAGAATAGCTGGAGGACCCGGCGGAGCACGTGGAGGCCGATTAGATTGTAGAGGTGCACCCCTCCTAGCCCTAGGGCAATCTCTAATCATGTGATGAGTGTCACCAAACTGTAAACAACCCATCAGAGGATGCTGCGACTGAGACTGAGACTGAATAGGAGCTGGCATGCTCGGCTGGCTGGTAATAGCACCTCGAACTGGAGGCATACTGGATACTGGCGGTGCATAATAGGACTCTTGAGGTCTAGGAGGATCTTGAATACCGCTGCTTGCTGGAAGAGCTGAATGAACAGGGCAACCCACAAAGCCCCTACCATAGCGTGTTGCTGGTGTAGGAGCTCCTGAAAAGTGGCCAGTCTCTCGAGACCTCTTGGCCTCTCTCTCCTCTCGATTCTGGGAAAACATGCCCTCTACTCTCCTGGCAATACTCGCTGCCTGCTGATAAGTGATATCCATCTCCAACTCTCTGGCCATACTGGCCCGAATGCTATGGTAAAGTCCCTCAATGAAGCGGCAAACCCTCTCTCTGACTGTGGCCACCAAAGCTGGTGCATGCCGAGCTAACTCACTGAAACATACTCCATACTCTGACACATTCATAGTACCCTAGCGTAACTACTCAAACTCCGTGCGCCAAATATCGCTGAGGCTCTGAGGGACATACTCTCGCAGAAATATCTCTGAAAACTTAGTCCAACTGAGTGAGTCTGCCTCGTCCAGACTACTCAGCTCATAGGCCCACCGCCACTGACATGCCGCTACCCTCAACTGGAAAGCGGTGAAAGAAACCCCACCGGTATCCACAATGCCCATAGTGTGGAGAATACGATGACACTCCTCAAGAAACCCAGAGCGTCATCTGAAGCTAGTCCGCTAAAAGTAGGTGGGTGGTACTTCTTGTACCTCTCAAGTCTGAGCTGCTCTGCCTCAGAAGCAGCTACCCTAGTCACATGCTGTCCCAGAGTCACTGGGGCATAGGAATATACTCCGGGGTCTGATCAACCTGGCCCCTCTTCTCAGGAGTGCGGGCTGCGGGAGTTTGTGCCCCTCCCCCGGCCTGAGATGTGGCTTGAGCTATCGGGAGTAGCCTCGCCTGAGTCAAAGTGCTGAAGATGTTCATGAACTTAGCCAAAGTCTCCTAGAGGGCTGGAGCATCAATAGGGACCTCCTGTGCCGGCCCTCCAACTAGAGCTGCTGTAGGCTCCTCTGTCTTTGCTCTCGATGGTGCTCGGGCTGCACCGCTTGCTCATCCTCTACCCCTACCCCTGCCTCTGGCGGCTCTGGCTGGGGACTGGGGTGCTTGGTCGTCGGTCCGTCCAGCACAGGTCCTCACCATCTGTGAGAAAGAATAAAATAGAGTTTTAGAATTTTTGATGTCAATAGCTCGCATTAAAGAAATCAAAGAAATATGATTGTTCTTAACAGTTACATAGCCTCCCGAAGATAGATACGGACGTCTCCGTACCGATCCGCGAGACCCTAATAATCCGATTTGTGAATTGTCTCCTATGAACCTAGACGCTCTGATACCAACTTGTCACAACCCGATTCACCCTCCGAAGGTGTCGTGACGGCACCTAGTCTCTACGACTAAGTAAGACTATTATAAGGGGGGGAAACTGAAATAAAATACAAGAAAAAAAAATAGGGAATAAGGGCAATGATATAAGTAACATACTGGCCGCTCGTCTCATACAAAATATAACTCCCCAAGACCCGGAATGTTTTCTAACACTACTATAGCTCTAACAAAAACTGGAAAGTACTTAAGAAAATCTCTACAAGCTAGAATGGAAAGGGACTTTGAGGATTCTGCGGACGTGGCAGAAATGTCTTGCGATCTTCTGGAATCAACAACAACGACTAACCACGAGGCTGATAGCTCGTAACTGGATCCGCACACGAAAAACACGTGCAGGAAAGGGCATGAGTACACCACGTTTGGTACCCAGTAAGTTCTAAGCCTAACACCAGTCAAGTATTGACGTAGTCAGGTGAAGGTTTTACTGGATTTCTATATAAATCAATTGAAAACAGTACAAAGATAGGTAATGTAAACCATAAACAATTTAAGAAAAAAAATATAAGTTCTATAGTAAAGAGAGCCCTCGGCTTGACACAATATATATTACGAGGTGAAATCTACGGGGATACCGTCCCGCGGTTCCAAATGATTATACAGTACAAGGGGATCTCCCTGAATACGTCTGTAGTCCCAAAATAAATAAAAAGTATAAGGGGATCTCCCGGAATACGTCTGTAGTCCCAAAGTAAATATGTAGTACATGGAGGGATCTCCCGGAATACCTCCGTAGTCCCTATTTAAATATGCAGTAAAGGGGAATCTCCCGGAATACGTCCGTAGTCCCAATTTAAATATGCAGTACAGGGGGATCTCCCGGAATACGTTCGTAGTCCCAATTTAAACATGCTATGCAGGATGAATGACAAGCATAACATCAAATTTACATAGTTTACACTAATTACAGATAAGACAAATAAGGGTTGAACTAACCACAGCGCACAGAAAATCAATTAGGCAATTAAGCATGTTTCCTAATCAAAACTAAACAATCTATCACATGAGAGCAAATTCATAGAACAAAAAAACAATATATCTTTTAGTAAGGGAAAAATGAGATTTATGAAATAACGACACGTGTACGTACTCGTCACCTCATGTACACGGCACCCACATAACATTTAGCATCAGATATCCTACGGGGGAAGTCCCCAACACAAATTTAGGCAAGCCACTTACCTCGGCTGCTCAGTTCAACCCGTAATCACGTTCTTGCCACAAGTACCAAACTCCGAATGGCCTGAATCTATTCAAATAAGTTACATAATGTGAATATCACTACAAGAAACTAGTTTAATAAGCAAATTTAAATCTAAAGCACGAAATTAGGGAAATCGCCTAAAAAGTCCCCTGAGCCCACGTCTCAGAATCGAGTAAAAGTTACAAATTTTGGACACCCGTTCACTCACAAGTCTAACCATACAAAATCTCGATCAAAACTCTAAAACTCGGTCTAAGAACTTTATCCAAAATTTTCCCAAATTTTCGCCCCAAATTTGAAATTAAAGGATGAATTTAAGCATTGGAAATTAGTCAAAACCGAGAAGGAATTACTTACCCAAATTGCCCAGGTGAAAATCCCTCCAAGAATCGCCTAATCCCGAGCTCTCAAGGCCAAATTGTAAAAAATGACTTAAACCCTCGATTTTGAACATTTTTATTCTGCCCAGATTTTCCTTAATCCCGATCACGGAAGAACCATCGCGATCGCCAAGAACAAATTTTGCTCCTCAAAATTTTACTCTATGTGAATGCGTAAACACTCACGCGAACGTGATGCACCACTCCTCAGACCCTACGCAAACGCGGCTGGGCTCACGTGACCGCGAAGAGAAAAAGCTCAACTCCACTGCTGCCTCACTCCTTTTACGCGAACGCAGCCTAGCCCACTTGAACGCGATGACCAAGCTGCCTACACTACGCTATCGCGTCCCATTCTATGCGATCACGATGCATAAATCTGACTGGCCTCCATCTTACTCTACGCGATCGCGATGAAGAAAAACTGGCTGCACTCACACCAGCAAAACAACAATCACCACAAGTCCAAAAATGACTCGTTGAGCATCCAACACACCCCTGAGGCCTCCGAGACCTCAACCAAACCTACCAACCAGTCCTAATACCTCATTCAAACTTAGTCAAGCCTTCAAACCATATCACATAACACAAAAATCACAAATTATACATGGATTCAAGCCTAAAAACTTAGAAATTTTCCAAAATCCACAACGATGTCGAAACATGTCAAAACTAGTCTGAATGACCTCAAATTTGAAAAACGGGTCATAAATGACACTACAGACCTACAACCCATTTCGGAATCCCATTCCGAGCCCGATATCAAAATTTCACCTATCGATTGAAATCGCCGAAATCCTAACTTTCGCCAATTCAAGCCTAACCCTACTACAGACCTCGAAACCATATTCTGGACGCGCTTCTAACCTTGAAATCACTCAACGAAACTAATGGAGTTGACGGAACTCCATTCCGGACCCGTCTTCACATATTTCCTACCACGTTTCGATTTCTAAAGCTTAAACTCAAAATTAGGGACTAAGTGTCCCCAACTCTCCGAATTTCATAGCTAATCACTTCGGCAAGTCGCAAAAGCAGAAACAAATGTCGGGAAAGAAGTTATTAGGGGATCAGAGCTCTATATCTAAAAATGACCGGCCGGGTCGTTACATCACCCCGCCAGCAATAAAATTCACATAATCTGCATACCACACGGCTTTACTTGAGGTGACTGCTAATAACTGCTCAGCAGGAAATGTTTCTTTGATGGACCCCCATTCAGCTACATGGCTCCAATTTTCTAATATAGAAAAGTGATTATCCACTTGATTCTTTGTCCTTGTTCGATCTCGGATCTCTAAGTCAAATTCTTACAATAGGAGGACCCAACGAATCAGCGTTGGCTTGACGTCATTCTTTTCAAACAAGTATCTGATGGCTGAATGATCTGTGTAGATGATGAATTTTGTCCCTACTAGATAGGATGTGAACTTGTCAAACGCCTACACCACTGCAATCAACTCTTTTTCAGTAACTGTGTAATTCAACTGGGCTGGATTTAGAGTTTTGCTCGCATAGTAAATGAAGTGAAAATGTTATCCCTAATTTGCCCCAAAACAGCTCGGATTGCTATGTCACTTGCATCGCACATCAATTCAAATGGATGCGCCCAATCTGGGGCTATGATAATTGGTGCAGTCACCAACCTTCCTTCAGTTCCTCAAATGCTTTCATAAAGGCATCATCAAACTTGAAGGTGACATCTTTCTCAAGAACCTGTTCCTCAATAACAAAATATTGAAGGAACATCTAGAGGAAACCAGCTGGTTGTGAAACCCTACAAATATCAAAGTTCTAATCCCAATGAGAACATAATTACTGATCCAACCTCCAAATCAAAACCAGATCTTCATTGAAGAATCTTTGTGCTTTTGATGCTTTCATATCTCTTATTCAGCCTAAAAATGTCGTTGGGCTTTGCAGGATGCAGACTGGGTGAGTGCAATACAAGATGAACTCAACCAATGTGAGAGAAGTCAAGTTTGGCATCTAGTACTAAGAACCAATGACATACCAATAATTGGCACAAAATGGGTCTTCAGAAAAAAACTTGATGAAGATGAAATAGTTACAAGGAACAAGGAAAGATTGGTGGTTCAAGGATATAGTCAAGAGGAATTCACTCTCCACTAGATGGATGTCAAGAGTGCCTTCCTCAATGGCTATCTAAAGGAAGAAGTGTTTGTCAAGCAACCTCCATGCCCAAGAGCATGGTATGAAAGATTACCAAAATTCCTGCTTGAACATGGCTACTAGAGAGGTAAAATTGATAATACTTTATTCTTGAAAGAAAAAGGTAACGATCTCTTGGTAGTTTAAATATATGTTGATGATATAATCGTTGGAGAAACTACTAATAAGTTAAGTAAAGAATTTGTTAAGCTAATAGGGAGTGAACTTGAAATGAGCATGAAAGGTGAGCATAATTTCTTTTTAGGCTTACAAATTAAAAAAAATTAAAATGGAACTATGATCTATCAGCAGAAGTATGTAAAAGAGTTGCTTAGAAGGTTTTAAATGGAAGATTCCAAAGAAATTGACACTCCTATTACAACATCTACATTGTTGGATATAGATGAATCCGGCTCATCTGTTGATCAGAAGTTGTATAGGGGAATGATTGGCTCATTATTGTATCTCACTACTAGCGGACCTAATATTGTTTTCAGTGTAGGCCTTTGTGTTAGATTTCAGGCAAATCCAAAGGAGTCTCACTTGACTGTTGTCAAGAGAATTTTGAGATACCTAAAAGGCACCACTGACCTTTGTCTATGGTATCCAAAAGGGAGTAATTTCAATCCAATGGGATATGTTGATGCGGATTATGCATGTTTTCTTGTGGATAAAAAGAGCACCCCAGGTATGGCTCAATTTCTTGGCTCATGTCTTTTTTCTTGGGCCACAAAAAAACAATGGCCTTATCTACTGCTAAAGTTGAGTATGTTGATGCTACCTCATGTCGTTCTCAATTGTTGTGTATCAAACATCAATTAATGGACTTTGGGATTGATGTAGGTTACATCCCCATATTTTGTGATAATACTAATGCAATTAGTATGACCAAGAACCCGGTTCATCAAAAAAGGACTAAACACATAGATGTGAGGTATCACTTTTTGAGGGACAACTATGAAAAAGGTTTGATTACAGTGGAGTTTTGTGCCACTCACAAGCAAATAGTTGACATCTTCACAAAAGCTCTAATTAGAGATCGCTTTTAAAGGAACATGTTAGAATTTAGGGATGATTATGATCACCTAAAAGGACCAGTTCAAATTCAATATAAAAAAAATTAAAAAACGGAAATAAAAATTTATTTTTTTTTGGTTAGAAAATCTGTAAATTTTTTACATACTTTCATTAGTATACTCTTGTGCCATGTGCTAAAATGACTCATTAAGATCTAATAATATTATCTCTATTTTCTTAGAAATTTCAAACTTACACAAGAGATTTCTCAGTGAAGAACTTGGTTCATGTAGAGTACTTGGTACATATTGTCCACTCTGCATAATTTGGAATAATTATATTTGGATCATGAATAAAAGGAGATTCTCATTTAATCCTAAATCCTTGTGAACTTATCCGTTATTAAGTGAACCAGGTTCGTTCAAAAAGGAGTCCAGATCGCATTAAGTTCCTAGATTACGTCTTTTCAAACTGACTTGCAGTTTGATTAGATTTCTGAAAAGGATATCATTACATAATTGAACTCCTACACTTTATATTGATTAAGATTTACTCATTTATTCATTTCTAAATCTTCAAGCCATCAAAATTCTCTCCAACTTCTCTCATCTTCCAAACACACACAAACTCATTTTCTAAAACTCCCTAACACAAAAATGGCAAAGCCTTCTGAAAATCCTTTATCACCACCCAAGGAAATCACAAAACATCTATCACACCTTCAACCACACCCTAGTCTATGAAAGGAGTATTTAAGATAATTTCTTGCAAGACTGTGGCTAGGAGTATATTATCAAAGAAATTAGATGAATAATTGAAAGTCAGTCAGGCCCAAATATTACTAATGAAATCATCTCTGAAGTGGCTGCATATTTGGGGAATAGATTCATTCTAGTGGGAGTTGTGGTTGGGGTTGAGTCTACTGAGTATGAGTAAATAGGTGGTAAATATGAAAATAGAAAAGAAAAGGAGAGTGAGGGTGTTCAAGGTGTTGTGGGGGGTATGGAAAAGGGACTGGCTGAAGGTTCACCCACTTTTGCTAGTCTGACTGGAGAAACAAGAGAAATGGTAGTTTCGAGTGAGGAATCTGATGGAGAAGAAGAAAATGAAACAAAAATAGGGAAGATTAAGTCTGGAGAATCTACTGTGGGGCTGGTTCAACTAGGGAAAGATGATCAAGAACCTATTCCATCTAACTAGGAAACTCTTGCAGACCTACTGAAGAAGGTGATGACAATTACAGTCCCAAAAAGAAAAGGAGTTCCGGAGGCAAAGTTCCTGGAACTACTAGGGAAAACAAGAAGAAAAAGGCTGCCTCTTCTATCCCTGTAGAGATTCCTCCTACAAGAGGAAAAGCTACAAGGAGTCAGAAAAGGTAGAGTGGGGTTGAGCTGGAAAAAGCTTTAGAAGAAAGTAAAAGAAAAGTTGTTGATAAAGGAAAATATAAGGTGTTTGAGCCTGTTGAGGCTGTTGAAATTGACGAGATGAACCTGGTCCTTCGAGATGAAGCGAAGACAGAAGAAGTGGAGGCCGTGACTTCAAAGGCAAAGAAATCCAGGACTTCCACAAAGAAATTTGTTACAAAAGCTAAGTCAGCAGAGCCTTCTTCTTTGTCTAAAAGTTCTAGGTCCGCACTGAAATCAAGAAAAGTGAAAATTGTGAAGGAAGAAGAATGGAGTGGAGAAGAAGAAGAATAAGAGGAAATCGATGCTGAGAAGGACATGATGGTTAAGTTTGGTAAGAAAACCATCTTGAAAGGTACAGTCCTCATGAACTTGGAGGAGAAAGGTATGGTATTACTGCTGGAGAACTTACAATGGCAAGGATGGAAGGACATGGTCCTTCAGATGGATGAGAGGCTGGCTAGAACTGAGATTGTAGAGTTCATGGCTAATTGTTATATCAAGGATGGTAGGGTCACCAGTGTGGTAAAGGGGGTGACAATGAGCTTTGATGCTAAAGAGCTGGGAGAGATCTTGGGTGTACCTCCTGAAGGGTACAATAATTATAAAAAGCTTAAATGGCCAAGTCTAGAGCATCTCCCTATTGCCCTTACCATTGCAATAAATTTTTGTGATAATGATGATATGCTTGAGCCCAAGGATATCTACAAAAATGAGATGAAACAACCCCACAAAGTGCTGTTCGAGTTTGTGAACAAAGTTGTCCTACCTAGGAAGGAAAGGAGGCACATTGCTACATTCATGGACCTGGTCCTTATTGAATGTTTGGACAGTGCCGGGCAACATAATTGGCCTGGATTCATCATCCAGCTTCTTCATAGGGTTCTGAATGGCACCAAAACTCGCGTCATACCCTATGGTTTTATTCACGCGGCTGTACTTGCACACTTCAAGGTATCCTTTAAGAAATGGGAGGTTGGTACAAAAAAATATCATTTTTGAATAAACACTCTAATTGCTTGTGACTATGAGGTCCAAACCACACCCAAAGAACATGGTTCATCCAAAAAGGTACCATTGAATAGCAAAGTACGAGCCTTGGGGCTAGAAAGTGAGGTTAAGGGTGTTGAAATTGATAGGCTGAAGAAAGGGTAGGCAGAAGTAGAGTCTGAGAGAGATGCACTCAGAGCTGAGCTGGAAAAAGAAAAAAAAGGGAGAAAAATGATGGAATTCTTCAGGATATGCTGAAACTACTTCAAGTAAAAAACCAAGAACCTGGTCCTTCCCAGCCTTAAGCCTCCCTAGCCCAGTGTAGATCAACCAGTGACCCAGTTCGGGACTTTTTTTTTGTTTTTTGTTTCTTTTGCTCATAATCCAGTGTCTTTATTTGTTCTTATGCTTTGTGGTACGATCTTATCAATCAATGAAATTGACTTTTTGCTCCAACTGTTTATTGATATTTCTTAGATGGCTAATATCCTTAGATTGATAAGGGTATGCTTCCACTTTGGAAAATAATGTTTATAACCTAATGTTCCTTGTCCTTGATGATAATGACTTTAAAAAGGTAAAATGTTCTAACATTTTGTTGATGTTGAGATGAGTTGAAACGGGACCTACGCTTATGAAAATCACAAAGTTTGTCATCTTCAAAAAGGGAGAAATGATGTTTCTGCTCATTGAGTTAGTGAAGTGTTGGGGAAAAATCTACTATGGAATTAGGTCGTCATTTTTTATCCTTTTGAGCCAGGTTTTTTTCACGTAAAAATACTTGTGTTGTTTATTTTCCGCATTTACTATTCCAGCAACAGTAGGTTAACGAACATTTAGAAGAACTAGGTCCTTTTATAATCAGTGCACTCAAAAAATTGGACACCACAAAAATAATCCCCCCTCTTATGTCGTATTAAAATATAAAACGTCAATACAGATAAGCCGAAATATACTTATAAGTCAGTTTAGCCTTCTTATCAGCTTATTCAAACACACTTAAAATAATAGTAATTGGGATAAGATATGTTTCTTTATTTAAATAAATTTGATACTCTTACTGATGTTTGGCTATAATTATATATTTTTAGTGCATTACTTACCTTATATTTTAGTGCGTTAATGCTAAATTGTACTATATATATGCTTAGTTGAATTTATTTTATGCGTAGGTATTTTGGAGATGAAATTAGGAGCAAAGTAGAGATTTTATGTGTATTTTATACACTACAAGAATGAGTTCATGATTATTTAATTATTGTGCAATCATCAGAGCCAAATAAATACAGAAAAGAAGACAAAAGAAACAATTCCAAAAGAAAAGAGAGAAGGAAACGAAAAAGAATTGAAAAGTTAGGATTAAAAGTTTCGCAACAATTAAATGTTGAAGCAAGCTGGCGACGTGCGTATTTTCTCTCGCATTAAGGCTCGTGACGCGCAACCTAGAGCAGGGGTTCTTCGCGGCTTTTGCATGGCGACGTGGGGGTCCTTGTTTCGAGCCTATTTTGTCCTTTTTGGTTTTGAACTTGGTTATTTCGTTTTAGCCATTTTCCTTTACTTATAAATAGTCCTTAACCAATTTTTTAACAGAACTTTTCACCAAAGGAGAACACAAATCATGCTTGGAGGAAGCTTCCAACTAGTTTTTCTTCTCCTCTCTTCCTTTAGCTTTATAGTTCACTAATTCTAGAGTTGTGGGTGCTACATGAACATTGTAGTTTGAAGCTTAGATTGTTCTTATTATTTTATCATATTAGTTTATTTATTCCATTTTGCGCTTAATTATTTGATTTTTAGATCATCAATTGAATACTATCTATGAATCTAGGATTGAACTCGGGAGAGGGAATTCTAAGATGCATATATGATTGAGTTGGGTGAGATCTTGAACCTGAGTATCGGGAACATATTTGCGGTTAGGATAGTGAGATATTTATTCGCCTTCCTTGGTTATTATACATGAATTATTAATGTGTTCTTGTAAATCCTAATTCCATAGGAATATAGGCCTTAGGTTGACTTGAATAGGCGAGTAGTACTCCGGGAGAATACTACAGATGGTAGGCTAGAAACCCGTATATTAGTCATAGTTTGCACTCTTATTACTGCATTTTACTTGTGTTTGAGCTTAAGTGATAGTGAATTGCACTTATTATATTTTTTATACCTTGAAGGATGTGATTCCGAGTTAGAAAGATAATCGAGAGCTTAATCGAACAATTTGGAGCTTTGAAGTCTGAGTAAAAGCCCAAGTGATTAAATCGGGATCACGTTCAGGGGTCGAGGATCAAGTCTGGATATCAATAATCAAAGAAACAATTTACTCTATAAAAATGCACAACCGTGCTGCATGGGGCAGTGCGAGACTGCTTTGTATTGCTGTTTGTTAGATACTACTCTCTGAACTTCCCCACCAGCGCTCCGCATGGAGCGGCACATGGTGGTTTGAATATTATTTCAGCGTATGCCTCAGTTTATTTTGGTGATTCTTTGATTTAATCGAGAGAGCTTTTTGAGTTACCGTTTTAATTAAGATTGAGAAATATTTGCGAGAAGCTTCTCTTAGATCATCCCTATCAATAGATTCTTGCAAGTTTCACCGTACTTCACGTTAGTTTATTTGAAAGATTTAGATTTAATTAAGAGAGCAGTCTGAATCGAAAATATAAGCTAACCACCTATTGAATTCGCGAGAATCGATAGAACCTCAACAGTGAAATATAACAATATCATATATAGAATTACAATCTTGCACGCATCATGTCAAAACCTTTATTTCTCACATTGGTAAGAAACCGACCTGAAGCTACATGAACCAGATAGAAGAACCACTTTCAAGTGTCTTTCTTTATTCTAGTTCAATTATAGTAGTTGATTTTCAAGTTTTACCTTTCAGCTTTATGTAGAAGTAATTGTAATAGGTACTCTGAGTATTCAACTTAGAGTTAACTTGAAGTTGTAGTTGTCGCAACAATTAGAGGCTGTTAATCCTTAGGTTTACAAATAGTTTTGTAAATATTGTTTTGGCTCATTGATTTAGTGAAGTGTTCGGAAAAATCCTACTGAGTAGTAGGTCATGGTTTTTTAACCTTTTGAGCAGGGTGTTTCCCACATAAAAATACTTGTGTTCTTTACTTTCCCCATTTGCTATTTCAGCAACAGTAGGTTAAGGAACACTTAGAAGGACCAAGTCCTTCTATAATCAGTGCACGCGAAAAATTTGGCACCACACAAATCATCCCTCCTCTTGTATGGTATTGAAATATAAAACATCAATATAGATAAGTGCGATGATGCGATAGGTCATCTTGTGTTTTAAAACGTAATTATGCGTTTTGAAGTCTTAAATACCTCATATTACCGTTACTCGATTTGCGTGTGCAGTCCGGATGTCTTTTCCAGAAAGCTTTTATGTTAAACAGTGAGAAAAATATGAAATATTTGCCTTAAAATCCATTTGAGTTGACTTCGGTCAACGTTTTAGGCAAACGAACCCGGATTGTCTCGGTGGGTCCGTATCGTGATTTTGGACTTGGATGTATGCCCGTAATCGAATTTGGAAGTGCCAGGCCTGAGTTATCACACTTTGTTGAAATTTGAATGTTTAAAAGTCTTATGTTTGACTTTATTGATATCAGGTCCATATTTTGGTTCCGGAACCCGGTATAGGTCTAATAATTCTGTAAAATTTGGTGAGAAACAGAGTTGGTTTGATGTGATTTAGACGTCCGGTTGTTGAAATAGAAGTTCATGAGCTTTCTTGAAAACTCCCTTTGATATTATGCTCAATACAAAGTTCTAGGCGTTATTTTGGCGATTTGAACGCGAGATCAAGTTCGTATGATATTTTTAGGCTTGTGTGCATATTTTGTTTAGAGCCCCGAGAGCTCGGGTGAGTTTCGGATAGGCTACGAAGTGAGTTTTTACTTAGAAATATTGCTGGTGTGCTTCAGTTCTGGTGCAGGCCCCAGACCTCGCAATTGCGAGTTCAGGCTTCGTATTTGCGACCTCTGCTAGGTTCACATTTGCGATTAACTCCTCGCATTTGCGAGGAGTAGATGGGGCACCTCGAGTTCGCATTTCCAAACAAGACTTCACATTTGTGAAGTGGGGAAAGGGGTACAGTGATCACAATTGCGATCAAACGGTCGCGTTTGAGGAATATCAACGTTCAAATTTGTGAACAAATCTTTGCAAATGCGATGACAACAGAAATGGGAGAACTTCGCATTTGTGAATGTTTCTTCGAATTTGCAGGGTTCACCATTTTGAACCACAAGTTGCAAATGCGACATCTGCGACTGATCAAATAGCTAAAAAACAGAATTTTCTACCATTCTTAAAATTTACAAAACAAGAAAACTGTAGAGGCGGTTTTCCCAAGAACCCTTATTCCCCAAATCATTGGTACGTGATTCTAATCCATTTTCTTTCAATCCTTCACTACATTTCCTAAGATTTCAACCTAAAATCTAGTGTTTTCATGGTGGAAATTGAGGGTTTGGGTAGAATTAGGGAGTTTTTGTAAAATTGGGATTTAGACCTCAATTTGAGGTCGAATTACAAAACAAATTACATAACCAGGCTGGGGGTGAAGTTGTAATCGGGTTTTGGTCCGAATTTCGAGTTTGGACCAAGCAAGCCCATGAGTTGACTTTTGTTAGATTTTTCAATAATGACCTAAATTTATTTCTTTGCAATCGTGGGTAGTTCCTAAGGCTTAATTTGAATCGTTTGGTTGGTAATTTGCTAGATATTGTTAGTTCGGAGGCTTGTTTCAAAAGCAAGGATGTGGTTGAGCATTAAGTGATATTTGGTGCGAGGTAAGTGTTGGGTCTAACCTTGACTTGAAGGAATTAGGAACCCTCAGACTATGTGCTATGTGAATATCATGTGAGTGGCGTATATGGAAGGTGACAAGTGCTTATACTCCACCAAACTTTTTGTTTTCCCTTATTTTTCGTTGTTCTTTAATTATCTCCTTCCCTGCCTTAAATGTTATATGCCCTAAATTCTCTCCATGCTTAATTGGTACCTGTTAACCCATATCTTCTCTTGTTAATGATCTTAGATCTTTTCAGTTTCATGATTCCCTGCTATTTGCTTAAACTAACTTACTTACACCTTCCAATTGTCAATTACTGAACATGTCTCGTTGTGTACTATTACTTATATAGATTCCTATGTTGTGGAAGGTTCGTTTTTGGTTCAGTTTGGAATTTATTGATCGTACAGGTTTTCATGGTTTGAATTGTTAATTTGATTGTGAACGTTGAGTATTTGGTACTGATATGGTGGGAACGGGTTGCACGCTGAAACAAGTGAAATAAGGGTGGATTGATATGGTAGAATAAGAGTAAATTTATACTATATGATGGGATCGAGTTGCACGCCACAACACGTGGAATAAGGGTGGACTGTTACGGTGAAATAAGGGTGAATTATGACACTGATATTGTTATATGGTAGGATCGGGTTGCATGCCGTAACATATATATATATATATATATATATATATATACACACACATATATATTATTTATGTTGTTAAAGTTGTTACGGTGAAATAAGTGAGGATTATGTGATGTACGGTGCGTTAGGCGCCATCACGGCCCCGAAGGTAGTAATTTTGGATCGTGACAAGTTGGTATCAGAGCACTAGGTTTCCTAGGCCTGGAGGCTTAGTAGAGTCTGGAGGATCGGTATGGAGACGTCTGTGCTTATCTTTCAGAGGCTATGAAGTTTAGGAACAATTTCACTTTTAATCTTCTCTGTGGTGCAATTTTATTCTACCATTAATGATTGAACTCTTCTATTCTTGTCCTTCCGCAGATGGCGAGAACACATGAAATGTATTTAGCTGGACAGCAACCAGAGACCCCAGTGGCAGCTCCTACGAGTGGCAGAGGTCGAGGTCGAGGTCGAGGCCGAGGCGGGGCTATGGCCCGAGGCAGGAGCAGAGCTCAGCCAAGAGCTCGAGCAGCAGCACCGGTAGTGGAGCCTCAAGTGGAGTTTTATGAGGAGGTTCCAGCCTAGACTGTGCCTGTTGGACCAGGACATGTCCCGGAGGGGTTCATCACCACCCTAGTGCTTCAGGATGCTCTAGTCCATTTGGTGGGCCTTATGGAGAATTTTGCCCAGGGTGGTACATTTCCTATGGAACCAGCAATCTCTCGGGGTGGGGGAGGAGCAGGGACTCCTGCTACTCAGACTCTGGAGCAAATGGCTCCCCAGTATCATACTCCAGTAGCCACGCCAATAGGGGTAGTTCAACCAATTGTTGTGGCACAGGCCGGTGATGGACCTACCATGTCTTTTAAGGAATTGTGGATATTGGACAAGTTTAGTAAGCTCTTTCCCAGTTCACTTCAGTGTTGCACCTTCAGAGGACCCATAGGATTATCTTGAAAGTTGTGATGAGGTGCTGCGGAACATGGGTATAATGGAGACCAATGGGGTCGATTTTGCTGTATTTCATATGACGGATTCCGCCAGGAAATGGTGGAGGGATTTTATTTTGACTAGACCAGCTGAATCTCCTGCTCTTACGCGGGACCAGTTCTCTCAGCTCTTCCTATAGAAGTTCCTCCTTATCACACTGAGGGAGGATTATCACAAGTAGTTTAAGCGTCTCTTGTAGGGCAGTATGTCTGTCACTCAGTATGAGACCCGTTTTGTGGATCTGGCCTGTTATGCTATTCTTGTGCTTCCTACCGAGAGAGAGAGAGAGAGAGAGAGGGTGAGGAGGTTTGTGGAGGGACTTGCCCAGCCTATCAAGTTGCATATGGCCAAGGATTTTGGGAGTAATATTTCTTTTGAGACGGCTGCCAATTTCGCCGAGCGAGTCGATATGGTTTTTTCACCGGGGGGAGGTAACGTGTCTGACAAGAGGCCTCATCATTTTGGTAGGTTCAGTGGTGCCTCATCTTGAGGCAGGGGTAGATGCCATTCTCCAAGGTCATTACATTCATCACTCCAGGAATCCTACAGTTCTTTAGGGAGTCGCGGTCCTTATGTGCCTCATTCTAGGAAGCCAGTTTACAGTGCACTGCCACCTCCTATCAGTACACCTCCTATTAAGAGGTATTACTGTGGTTATCTGACCCGTTTGGGTTAGTCCCAGTTTTCGCAGCCACATCAGAAGGATGGATATTTTGAGTGTAGTGGTTTTAGGCATATCAAGAGGACCTATTCGAGATTATTGGGTGGCATGCCACAACATCAGGGTTCTCGTGCCACGGTCCCGAAACCAGTTGCTACACCGCGTGCTCAACTAGCCAGAGGCAGGGGTCAGGCAACCATAGGTAGAGGCTAGACTATTAGAGGTTGAGGTCATGCCGTTAGAGGTGGATACCAGCCAGTTAGAGGCCCTCCAAGGGACCAGGTTTACAGTAGGGGCGCCCAGACCTGATGTTATGCCTTTCCAGCCAGGCCTGAGGCTGATTCATATGACGTGTTATAACATGTACTGTTTTAGTTTTCAGTAGATATGCTTCAGTTCTATTTGATAAGGGTTCTACTTATTCCTACGTGTCATTCTATTTTGCTTCATATTTGGTTGTGCCTCATGATTCTTTGAGTGCTCTTGTGTATGTGTCCACACCTGTGTGAGATGCTATTGTTGTAGATTGTGTGAATCGTTCATTTGTGGTTACTATTTGGAGTCTTGAGACTAGCATAGATCTTTTACATCTCGATATGGTTGATTTTGATGTCATTTTGGGTATGGATTAGTTATCACCTTATCATGCCATATTGGATTGTCACGACAGGACGGTGACCTTAGCATTGGCAGGGTTTCCTCGATTAGAGTGGATCACTCTCATGATGTGTTAGAAGAAGACTTAGGTAAACTGAAAGATAAAATGTATGACAAGGATGAGCAGATAAGATCTCTTAAAGAAGATCTTGACAAAGTCAAACATGAATTATATCGAACCTGTAAATGGAATAAATCCTCTGACGCCGTGATATGGCTTCAAGAGAATCATAGTAGCAACAGGAGAGGGATTGTGTTTGGAAGTCAATTGCCAAAGTGGGATCCCAAAAACAAGTATCTCACTCTTCCTGAGAATAAAATTTGCACCCATTGTGGTAAGACTGGACACTACAAATATGAGTGTATTGAAAAAGAGCAGGCCAGTTGAAAAAATGAGAGGTTTGTAAAAGGGAAAAACTGGCTACCAAATTGGGCCAGGAAAAATCTGATTCATCCATTCTCTCAAAGAAAAGAACCCAAACTAGTTTGGGTTGTTAAAAGTAACCCCTGATTCTTTTGTAGGTTCAAGTGAGATGAGTCAGCAAAATTTGGTACTTGGATAGTGGCTGCTCAAAGCATATGACTGGGAACATGGAACACTTTCTTTCACTTGAAAGTCTCAAAGGAGGAAATGTCTCCTTTGGAAACGGAAAGAAAGGTGAAATCATTAGGGTTAGTAAGGTAGGTAAGGATGATACACGATCTATTGAACATGTGTATCTAATAGATTGCTTGAAATATAGTTTGATCAGTGTATCACAACTATCTGACAGAGGTAACCTGGTTACTTTTACTTTCACAAAATGTTTTGTGATTAACCTGCTTACTGACAGGATTGTTTTGCAGGGAAAAAGAATGAATAACATCTATGTCATAGATTTGTCCACACTGTCTAAAAACGAACTCATTTGTCTACGTGTGTTGGATAGTGATCCCCTCCTGTGGCACAAACGACTTGGTCATGCAAGTGTAACTCAGCTTAACAAACTAGTCTCTAAGGACTTAGTGGTAGGACTTCATAACATTAAGTTCAAGGAAGACAAAGTTTGTGAGGCATGTGCCAGGGGGGAGTAGGTAATGTCCTCCTTCAAAAGTACGAAACTGGTCAGTACCAACAAGGACGTTGGAACTGGTTCATATGGATCTATGCGGTCCTATGAGAACTTTAAGTAGAGGTGGTAAGAGATATGTGATGGTGCTAGTTGATGATTTTTCAAGGTTCACTTGGACCTTATTCCTGTCATCTAAGGATGAAGCTTTTGATATGTTCACCTCATTTGTTAAGAAAACTCAAAATCAATTGGGACATCAACTGACATCAATAAGATCTGACCATGGTACTGAGTTTAAGAATACCAAGTTTGTTGAGCTCCGTGATGAACATGATGTCAATCACAATTTTTCTGCTCCTAGAACCCCACAGCAAAATGGGGTTGTTGAAAGGAAAAACAGAACTCATGAAGACATGGCAAGAACCATGCTTCTATCAAACAAACTACCTCACAGCTTCTGGGCAGAAGCAATTAACACTGCATGCTACATTATTAATAGATGCATGACCAGAGCTCTGGTAGAGAAAACTCCCTATGAATTACTTAAAGGGAGAAAGCCCAACATATCCCATCTGAGGGCTTTTGGATGCAAGTGTTATGTGCATAATAATGGCAAAGATTCTCTAGGAAAATTTGATCCCATAAGTGATGCGGGAGTGTTCTTGGGATATTCAACACATATCAAAGCTTATAAAATATATAATAAAAGAACTATGTGTGTAGAAGAAAGTTTATATGCTGTGTTTGATGAAACTAACACTCTATCTGAGAGACAGGAACCAAAAGATGAGGAGCTTGTAATGGTGAGGAGCAATGACCACATTGAAGCACCTATGGCAGATGGAACAGGTGATGGACCAGGTTCAACAACCCCACGCAACTCGACAGGGGGAATTTTACATGAAAATACTGGCCCTGATCCTGTTCCACAACTACACGACAACATGGAACAATCCAGAAGTGAACAACTGGTACTCAAACCACAAAGATATCAGATTTCTCACCCTCTTGAGAACATCATAACAGACTTGAGATCTAGAATCAAAACTAGATCCTCTTTGAAAAATATGTGTGTGTTTGATGCATTTCTATCCTTGATTGAACCAAAGAACATTGATGAAGCCCTGCAAGATGCTGATTGGGTAACAACCATGCGAGAAGAGCTGAATCAATTTGAGAGGAGTCAAGTATGGCACTTGGTACCCAGGCCACTAGACAATCAGTAATTGGCACCAAGTGGGTCTTTAGGAACAAGCTCGATGAGGATGGAACTGTTACAAGGAATAAGGCAAGATTAGTTGTTCAAGGGTATAGTCAAGAAGAAGGAATTGACTATGATGAGACCTTTTCCCCTGTGGCAAGACTGGAGGCAATCAGACTTCTTATAGCATTTGCTGCACACATGGAATTCACTCTTCATCAGATAGATATTAATAGTGCCTTTCTCAATAGCTATCTGAAAGAAGATGTATTTGTCAAGCAACCTCCAGGTTTTGAATGAAAGGAGTTAACTGACCATGTATACAAACTCGACAAGGCTCTGTATTGTCTCAAACAAGCACCAAGAGCATGGTACGAACGATTATCAAAATTCCCGCTAGAACATGGGTACAAACGAGGAAAAATTGACAGTACCTTGTTCTTAAAGGAAAAGGGTAATGATCTCCTAGTTGTGCAAATATACGTGGATGATATTATATTTGGGGTGACTTCTGAAAAATTGAGCAAGGAATTTGCTATGCTTATGGGGAGTGAGTTTGAGATGAGTATGATGGGTGAGCTAAACTTCTTCTTAGGCTTGAAAATCAAGCAAAACCCAAATGCAAAAATGCTCCACCAACAAAAATATGTGAAAGAATTTCTCAAGATGTTTAAAAGTGATGACTCAAAGCAAATAAACACTCCCATAGTCACAGCTACAAAATTAGATGCTGATGAACCTGGTTCATCCGTTGATCAGAGCTATACAGAGGGATGATTAGGTCTCTATTATATCTCACTGCCAACAGACCTGATATTGTGTTCAGCGTGGAACTGTGTTCTAGGTTTCAGGCAAATCCAAAGGAGTCCCACCTCACTGCAGTGAAAAGAATTTTGAGATATTTGAAAGGCACCACTGATTTGTGCCTTTGGTATCCTAAATTAGTAATTTCGACCTTGTAGGATATGCTGATGCTGATAATGAAGGTTTTCTGGTTGATAGGAAAAGTACTTCAGGTATGGCTCACTTTCTGGGCTCATGCCTTGTGTCTTGGGCTACCAAGAAATAAAATTCAGTAGCCTTGTCTACTGCTGAGGCTGAATATGTGGATGCAGCCTCATGCTATGCCAATTTCTATGGATCAAGGAACAACTCATGCATTTTAGTATTGATGTGGGATGCATTCCTATTTTCTGTGATAACACTAGTGCTATTAGTATGACGAAGA
>ML379443.1:0-55147 GCA_005239525.1 Nicotiana knightiana
TGTCAGAAATGATAGAAATTGGAACCCCATGCAATCGGACAATCTCCCTGATGTAGATACTCGCTAACCGCTCAGAAGTATAAGTAGTACTGACAGGAATGAAGTGCGCAGACTTGGTCAACCTATCCACAATGACCCAAATAGAATCGAAACCCTTCGAAGTCCGTGGAAGTCCAACTACAAAGTCCATAGGGATCCGCTCCCACTTCCACTCCAGAATATCTAACCTCTGAAGTAACCACCTGGTCTTTGGTGCTCATACTTGACTTGCTGGCAGTTGAGACACCGTGCTACATACTCAACAATATCTCTATTGATCTGCCTCCACCAATACTGTTGTCTCAGATCCTGATACATCTTCGCGGCACCCGGATGGATGGAATACCGCGAGTTGTGGGCCTCTACTAATATCATCTCTCGAAGCCCATCCACATTGGGCATGCAAAATACGGCCCTGCATCCTCATAAAACCGTCATCACCAATAGTCACATCCCTGGCATCACCTCGAATGCGGATCATCATACTGCCGAGCTCTAATATGATCATAAAGAGAAGACCGGGAAGCCATGCTAGCTAATACCCGCGGAGGGTCTGACAAATCTAATCTCACTAACTGACCCGATAAAGCCTGAACATCAAGTGCTAAAGGTCGCTCTGCTGCTGAAAGGTAAGCTAGACTCCCCAAACTCTCGGCTCTGTGACTCAAGGCATCGGCCACTACATTGGCCTTTCCTGGGTGATACCAAATAGTAAGGTCATAATCCTTGAGAATCTCCAACCATCTCCTTTGCCGCAAATTAAAATCCTTCTGCCTCAGCAGATACTGCAAGCTACGGTGGTCAGTGAAAATCTCACATTGTACCCCATACAAGTAATGCCGCCAAATCTTTAAGGCATGAACAATGGCAGCTAACTCAAGATCGTGCACTGGATAATTGATCACGCTCAACTATGTCTTGTAGAAAGACTAAACGGGCACTGCAAATATAATCTGGGGTATTACACCCAAAGTCGATCCCACGGGGAATTTTTACGTATCAATTGAGTCTATAAAATACTAAATTGTTATTTAATCAAGTTTCTCAAGACTTTGAATATCAATTGGGTGATGTTTAACTAATTCTACAATCACTAATAATGAACTAGCAGTTAACTAACAATTTAATGTAATAATGATAATAAAGCGTCTAAGGTTGTGGTTTCCCCCGTTAGTGAGTTCCTCCTTGGATAATTCTTATAGTTTAATTGGCTATCTCTGTCAATCATTAACTATCTAACTATCATCAATCTCTCTCAAGTTATGATGATAATTTACTAAACGCACTCTCCCAAGTTACGCTAGCTAGATCGCAATACAGTTCACTTTAGATTGCACCTAAGGTATCGTTATCTCTAATCTAACCTTTAAACCCTCGGTTATGANTGAATACTAAATGTAGAAATCGATGTTTTTGGCACTTCAATGATTTTCTTCTGTTGAATCCTTTGAATGCATTCCGAACCGCTTAGTTGTGTGTTTTAGGAGTCTATTTATATGTTTAGGGAGAACCCTAAACATGTAGGGGACTTCTATTTCGACCGGGAAACACTTAAACCGTCAAACTCGGATTTGGCCGAAACTGGGACACTCGGGCGTTTGGACCCAAAGTCTGGCTAACGCCAGGCTAGGGCTGGCGTTTCAGCCCTAACGCCTGGATAACGCCAGGGTAGGGCTGGCGTTTCAGCCCTAACGCCTGGCTAACGCCAGGNAATAATTCTTCTTGTGCACCTTCAACTGTCTAGGCGCGTAGGCAATCACCCTACCGTCCTGCATCCATACACTGTACCCCATACAAGTAATGCCGCCAAATATTTAAGGCATGAACAATGGCAGCTAACTCAAGATCTTGCACTGGATAATTCTTCTCGCGCACCTTCAACTGTCTAGACGCGTAGGCAATCACCCTACCGTCCTGCATCAATACCGCTACCAAGCCAACTCTAGAAGCATCACAATAGACTATGTAAGAACCCGAACCAGTAGGAAAAACTAGTACCGGAGCTGTGGTCAATGCTGACTTGAGCCTCTGAAAGCTCTCCTCACACTCATCGGACCATCTGAATGGAGCACCATTATGGGTCAATCTTGTCAAGGGCGAAGCAATAGAAGAGAATCCCTCCACAAAGCGACGGTAATATCCCGCCAAACCAAGGAAACTCCTAATCTCTATAGCTGAGGACGGTCTGGGCCAACTCTGCACCGCCTCTATCTTCTTCGGATCAACCCGAATACCCTCACTAGACACCACGTGCCCCAATAAAGCTATTGAACCAAGCCAAAACTCACACTTGGAGAATTTTGCATAAAGCTTCTCCTCCCTCAACCTCTGTAACACAACTCTCAAATGCTGAGCATGCTCTTTCATGGCTACGAGAATAAACCAGGATGTCATCATGAACACAATGACGAAAGAATCAAGGTGAGGATGAAACACGTTGTTCATCAATTGCATGAACGCAGCTGGGGCATTGGTTAGCCCAAATGACATAACCAGGAACTCATAATGACCATATCTGGTCCTTAAAGCAGTCTTCGGAATGTCAGAGTCCCGAATCTTCAACTGGTGATACCCCGACCTCAAATCGATCTTGGGGAACACCCTAGCTCCCTGAAGCTGATCAAACAAGTCATCAATACGGGGCAAAGGATACCGGTTCTTCACCGTAACCTTATTCAACTGCCTATAATCAATGCACATACGCATAGAGCCATCTTTATTCTTCACAAACAACACCGGTGCACCCCAAGGTGACACACTCGGCCGGATCAACCCCTTATCTAATAGTTCCTGAAGCTGCTCTTTCAATTCTTTCAACTCCGTTGGTGCCATATGGTAAGGTGGAATAGAGATAGGTTGGGTGTCTGGCACCAAGTCAATACCAAAATCAATGTCCTTATCAAGTGGCATGCCTAGCAGGTCTGCAGGGAATACGTCCGGAAAGTCACAGACTACAGGAACATAATCAACAAAAGGGGTCTCACTACTAACATCCCTCACGAAAGAAAGATAAGATTCACATCCTTTCTCAACTATACGCTGAGCCTTCAAATAAGAAATCACTCTGCTAGGCACATGCTCTATAGACCCTCTCCACTCAACTCTCGAAACTCCGGGCACAGCCAAGGTCACGGTCTTAGCATGACAATCAAGAATAGCATGACATGGGGATAACCAATCCATGCACAGTATCACATCAAAATCAACCATACTGAGTAACACCAAGTCCACTCGGGTCTCCAGACCCCCAATAGATATAACACGACCGGTACACACGGTCCACAATAATAGTATCGCCCACCGGAGTCAAAAAATGAACATATGTAACTAAAGACTCACGGGGCATATTTAGAAAGTGAGCAAAATATGATGAAACATAAGAATATGTGGAACCAGGGTCAAATAAATCCAAAGCATCACTGTGACAAACTGAGATAGTACATGTAATCACCGCATCTGAGGCCATAGCATCATGCCTAGCCGGAAGTGCATAAATATATGGCTGGCCTCCACCTGCTCGATCTCCCCCTCTAGGGCGGCCTCTAGCTGCCTGACCACCACCCCTGGCTGCCTGAGTAGGTGGTGAAGTGACTGGGGCTGAAGTCGAGGGCTGAACCTTCTGCTGAGATGATCCACTTGCACGACGAGGGCGAAACCTCCATCCATGACCAACCTCTCCACACTCAAAGAAACTACCTGGAGCTGGAGATGGGGATTGAAGGGAACCCCTGCCACCATGATAACCACCGGACGAACCATGCATAGAGGAACACTGATATGATGATGCTTTGGAGGAGCTCTGAGCTGGAAGGGCGCTAAAAGGTGAACGGCCCTGATGAAAGCTGCGGGGACCCTGCCTCGAAGATGCGCCACTATAGGCTGGGCGGACTAGATGTGGAGGTCTAAATGGATGTCCTCTACTATTTTGAAATTTCCCTCTAGAAGGGGCACCAGTGAAGCTACCTAATCCTCGAGGCCTCTTGGCCTTCCTTTCCTCATGCTTCTGGCTGCGAACAGACTCAATGTCCCGAGCTATGTCAACAACCTGCTCAAATGTGGCTCCAGACACCCTCTCTCTGGTCATCAAAATGTGAAGCTGATATGTGAGACCATCTACAAACCTCCTGATCCTTTCCCTGTCAGTAGGGACTAACTCCGAAGCATGTCTAGCCAACTCGGAAAACCTCATCTCATACTGAGTAACTTACAACTCTCCCTGGCGCAGCTGCTCAAACTGTCTGCGTTGCTCCTCTCTGTGGGACTGAGGAACATACTTCTCCAAAAAGAGCGTGGAGAACTGCTGCCAGCTGAGTGGTGCTGAACCAACCAGCCTACGCCTCTCAAATGCCTCTCACCAAGTGAAAGTAGCACCAGCAAACTGAAATGTAGCAAATGAGACTCCGCTGGTCTCCAAAATACCCGTAGTACGTAGTATCCTCTGTCACTTATCTAGAAACCCTTGGGCATCCTCGCCCTCTATACCGCTGAAAGTTAGAGGCTGAAGTCTGTTGAACCTCTCCAGCCTGCGCTGCTCATCCTCAGGCATAGCAGGAACCACATAGTCCTGAACTGGGGCAACCGGCTGGGCTGGGACTACCCCCGATGCCTGAATACCTTGAACAGCCTGCTCAGGTGTCCGGGCAGCTGGAGTCTGAACGCCTCCCCCGCCCTGAGCTGCAATGCCAGTAGTAGACATAGAAACTACCTGGGCCAAACTGGTACACAACGTCAATATCTGAGCCAGGGTCTCCTGAAGACCCGGAACAACAATAGGCATTGTCGGTGCCTGAGCCTGTCCCAATGGAGCACTCTTGGCAGGAACCTGATCCTGAATGACAAGGGTATCCTGTGGTACTGTCCCGGCTGCTGCGCAGGCTGGCCCCCTAATCCTCAACTGATGGTAGCGAGATCTCAAATCAATATTCAGAAATACCTTGGCACCCTGAAGCTGATAAAACAAGTCATCAATCCTCGGCAACAGATACTTATTCTTGATGGTAACCTTGTTTAACTGCTGATAATATATGCACATCCTCATCGACCCATCCTTCTTCTTAACAAACAACACCGGCGCACCCCAAGGCGAGACACTAGGCCTGACAAAGCCTTTATCAAGCAAGTCCTGCAACTGTTCTTTCAACTCCTTCAGATCTGGCGGGGCCATACTTATGGCGGAATAAAAATGGGATGAGTGCCCGAAGCCAAATCAATGCAAAAGTCAATATCAGTGTCGGGTGGCATACTCGGCAGGTCAGTAGGAAACACTTTTGGGAACTCACGAACAATGGGCACAGACTCCATAGAAGGAACCTCGGCACTAAAATCACGAACATAGGCCAAACACCCCTTCTCTACCATACGCCGAGCCTTCATATATGATATAACCTTGCTGGACGAATGACCAGGAGTCCCTCTCCACTCCAGTCGAGGCAACCCCAACAATGCTAAGGTCACGGTCTTTGCATGACAGTCCAGTATGGCATGATAAGGCGACAACCAATCCATCCCCAAAATAACATAAAAATCTACCATATCAAGGAGTAGAAGATCTACACTGGTCTCAAGACCACCAATAACCACTACACACGAATGGTAGACACGATCTATGTCACGACCCCAAATCCTAACAGGTCGTGATGGCGCCTATCGTGGAACTAGGCTAGGCAACCATCACATAACTACACATTTGATATATTATAATGTTATGAAAATCAATAATAATCAACAAACAGAGTATAAAATAATTTCTTTAAATCTTTACGCTGCAATAATAATCTAACAGTCTAACCAAATCCCCCAAGACTAGAGTCAACCGATCATGAGCATCTAAGAAATAAACTAACCCTACTAATGTAATAATAATGTCTATGAATCAAATACTAAGTACTAAATGAAGAAGGGAAGTGGAGAAGCTGCGGACGCTGGACAGCTACCTCGAAATCCCAAACACCGATGACAACGAGCTCGGACGACTACTGCTCTGAACCAGTACCTGGATCTGCACACAGGGGTGCAGGGAGTAATGATGAGTACGCCAACTTAGTAGTAATGAAAATAAATCACAATCTGAAGTATATGAACATACATCACAAAACACCAATCCACAAAACAGTAAAACGTCAAGTCTCAATACAGTATACATAAGTTCGAAAACCAATTTCCATAAAATCCTTTTGAAAAAAATATATTTTCAATATATCTCAGTAAATCAGTTTGAAAAATGAAGTGAATCATAGTCAAAACTCAGTAAAATATCATCATAAAACTGCCCCTCGGGCCATAATCATCACTCGTAACAATTTCCCTCAGCACCACACCATCACTCAGTATCAGCCCCACGGCCAACCTCATTGTCACTCATGCCTCCCAATCAATCATCACTCGGCACTCGCACTCACTAGGTACCTGCGCACACTGCGGGTGTGTACAGACTCCGGAGGGCTTCCTACAGCCCAAGTGCTATAAACAAGCCAAACCATGGCATCAATCACTCTCAGGCACTCGGCCTCTCTCATATCATAACATCCTCACAATATTCGCCCTCGGCCTCACTCAGTCAGACACTCTCAACATGCCACTCGGGCCATAAATAAACAGGGTTCTCGACCCAAAACAATATTTCATTTCAAGAATTAATATCAACAAGCGCTGAGTGTTAAAACAATTTATCAGGAAAGACTGAGTGTAAAATCATAATTTTTAAGTGAGGAATTATCAGAAAAATAGCCCCCAAGGGGTTAAAATAGATCGGCACTAGGCCCCAAACATGGCTTACAGCCCAATTATATCAAAACATATCAATACTATAAAGAATGGCTTTAAAAGCAGTTTCGCAACTCAATAGTTGCCTAAAAAGGAAACATATTTCCAAATTTTCAATTCGTGCACGCCCCACACTCGTCATCCAGTGTGTGCGTCACTCCAGCGAAAGGATGTAAAGTCCGGGGTTTCATACCCTCAGGACAGTATTTAAAGACATTACTTACCCCAAACTAGCCCGAAAAGATACTCTGCAACCCACTTGCCTCTAGAATCAACTTCCGAGTGCTCCAAATCTAGCAAGATCATATTTTTATCATCAAATTATGCTAAGGGAATGAATTCCAATTGAAAAGTACCAATTTTAGCACAAAACCCGAAATTAGCCAAAACCCGACCCCCTAGGCCCGTATCTCAAAACTCGACAAATTTTATACCAAAATGTTCTTCATCATCCCACGAGTTCGTACATTTAAAGAACTCTAAAATCGGAGTTCGTTTGACCCCTCAAATCATCCCCTAAAGGTCTCATAATCTCAAGCCCTAATTCCACCTTTTTCTACTGATTTTCATAAATTAAACGATGATAATTTGATCCTTAATCACATATAATCGAGTTTTAGGGTCCAAAATCTATACCTCAATGAAGAACAATGATTTCCTCTCTTAAAAATTGCCTCAAAAGCTTCAAACCCAAATAACAATGGTGAAAGAATGGCCAAAATTCGCTAAGGGTTCTTTTTATAGGTTCTGCCCAGCGATGACCGCACCTGCGGTCCTTTTCTTGCACCTGCGGACTCACACCTGCAATCCCAGATGCGCACCTGCGAAAATGACTTAAGTCCGGACTTCCGCACTTGCGGCCCTATCCTCGCACCTGCGGGCTCGCAGGCGTGACCAGGCGTCCGCACCTGCGCTCCTTGGCCAGGTCCCCCTCTTCCGCACCTGCGACAAATCCTCCGCACCTGCGACTCCGCAGGTGCGGTCCAAGTCTCGCACCTGTGACCTTTGCTTGCCCAGCCAACTTTCGCATCTGCGGAGCCTTGTCCGCTTCTGAGGGCTCGCACCTGCGGTTCCCCATCTGCAGGTGCGGAAACACCAGAAAGTTTCCCACCAGCAACTCCAAAATGCCAAAAATCATGTCGTCACCCATCGAACTCAACCCGAGGCCCTCGGAACCCCAACCAATAAATATAAACAATTCATAAATGATCACCCGGACTTATTCGAACTCTCGGAACCCCCAAAATAACATCGAAACACCAAATCAACCCATGATTCAAGCCTAAAAATATTCAAACTTCCGAAATTCACCAACGATGCCGAAACTACCCAAACCTCGTCCGAATGATATGAAAATTTGCACACACATCCAGAATGACGCTACAAACCTTCTCCGATTTCCGGAATTCCATTCCGATCCCGATAGCCTATTTTCCACTGCTGACCGAAAATCGCCAAAAACTAACTTTCGCCAATTCAAGCCTAATTCTACACCGGACATCACAAAATTATTCCGAACACACTCCTAAGTCCCAAATCACCTAACGAAGCTATCCGAGCCATAAAATCCGCATTCCGAGGTTGTTTACCAATAAGTTAACTCTCAGTTGACTTCTCCCACTTTAAGGCTATTCTTAAAGACTACGTGACTAAATTCTCACTACAACCATTCCGATTCCGAGCCTACCAACACTAACACATCATAAACAGTTTAACCAACCTATGACTAGGCAATAACAGTAATTATAATGCAAGTTCTACGTAACGACCGATCGGGTCGTTACAATCTACCACAATAAAATCATCTACCGGTTTAGACACATATACAGGAGTACTCAGAGTATCACGAGGCATAACCAAATAAGGAGCAAAATAAGATGACACATAGGAATATGTGGACCCTGGATCAAATAAAACTGAAGCATCCCTGCTGCAAACTGAAACCATACATGTGATAACTGCATCGGAGGCCTCAGGTCTGGCTGGAATAGCATAACATTGGGGTTGGGCCCCACCAATATGATCTATACCCCTGAAACGGCCTCCTGCTGGTTGACCTCTACCTCTAGTAGCCTGGCCTCCACCTCTAACTGCCTGACCTCCACCTCTAACACCTCGACCCCTACCTCTGGCTGGCTGAGCGGGTGGTGGAACACCTGGTGTAGGAACCATGGCACGAGAACCCTGGTGCTGAGAACTGCTCGAGGCTCGAGGGAAAAATCTAGCAATGTGCCCCGGACCACCACAAGTGTAACAAGATCTTGACTGCTGAGACTGTTGGCCCTGAAACTGGCCCTGACGAACTAAGTAACCACCCTGAAAGCTCTGGAGTGGCGGTGCACTGATAAGGGTTAGTGGTGCACTAAAGGGCAACTGATCAGAATACTGCATGTGGGAACCAGGACCACCTGGAGCACTGCGAGAAACCTGAAGTGCTGACTGAAATGGCCTAGGAGGATGGCCCCTACCAAAAGAATCCCTACCTCCAGATGAGACACCACTGAACCGGCCAAAATAACGAGGCCTCTTGCCAGACCCCTGACCATTCCCTGGTGATAGAACCATCTCGACTCGTCTGGCCCCATTGGCTACATCCTGAAAGGAAATATCACTCCCTGCCTCTAGCCATCTGCAATCTGATCGGCGGAGCTAGTCCCTCAATAAACCTCCTCACCCTCTCTTGGTCGATGGGAAGTATCATAATAGCATGAGGGGCCAAGGTAATGAATCTGGTCTCATACTGAATGACGGTCATAGAACCCTGGTGGAGACGCTCAAACTGCCTCATATAATCCTCTCTCTCTAAGTGATAGGGAGAAACTTCTCCAGCAAAAAATCGGAAAACTGGGCCCAAGTCAAAGGATTCAGCTGGTCTAGCCAAACAAAAATCTCTCCACCAGGTCTTGGCAGGACATGACAGATGAAAAGTAGCAACGTTGACCCCATTGACCTCCATTATCCCCATGTTTTGTAGAACCTTGTGGCAGCTATCCAAGTAGTCTCGGGGATCCTCTAAAGATGCACCGCTATAAGTAGTAGTAAACAGCTTGGTGAACCGGTCCAACCTCCACAAAGCATCAGCAGACATAGCTGCTCCATCACCGGTCTGAGCCACAATACCCGGCTGAACTGCCACAGCTATCTGAGGTGCGGGAGTCTGGAACTGAGAAGCCAACTGCTCCGGAGTGCGACTAGCGGGAGTCTGGGCTCCTCCCCCAGCCTGAGAGATGTCTGGTGTTGTAGGAAGTAAACCTGCCTGGGCAACGCTTTCCATGAGGCCCACTAGATGGACCAGAGCATCCTGGAGTACCGGGGTGGCAATGAACCTCTCGGGAACCTGAGCTGGTCCAACCGAGACTGTCTGGGCAGGAACCTCATCAGCAAACTCTACCCGAGGCTCCTCCACTGGGGCTGCTGCTCTAGGCTGAGCTATGCCCCTGCCTCGGCCTCTAGCACGGTCTCGGCCTCATTCTCGACCCCTCGTAGGATCTACAACTGGGGACTCGGGCTGCTGATCAGTAGATGAAGAAGCACGTGTTCTCGCCATCTGTGAGAGAATAGAGTAGAAATTCAATTAGTTTTGAGAAATCAAATCGCACGACAGAGAAGAATAGATGTGAAGTCATTCTTAAACTCTGTAGCCTCTGGGGATAAGCACAGACGTCTCTGTACCGATCCCCCAGACTCTACTAAGCTTGTCCGTGAATTGTGAGACCTAAGCAACCTAGTGCTCTAATACCAACTTTTCACGACCTGAATTTCCCACCGTCGGGAACGTGATGGCGCCTAACATTGAACCCGCTAGGCAAGACAATGTTAATGTTTATTTACCTTATTCATTTATTTTTAACAGACAACAGGTGATGTACAATTCAGCGGAATTTAAAATACGAGATAACATGATTCAACAATTTGATATAATACTAATACGAATCCAGAACCAAAGTACTCCCAGAACAAGTGTCACAATCTCACGGACTGTCTATGAATGCTACAAATAGGAGTCTAAACAAAATATAAGAATACATATGTCTCAGAAGTAAATAAGAACAGAATAGAAATAAAATAGGAGGGGACGCCAAGGCCTGCGGACATCTGCAGAACTACCTCGGAGTCTCTGCTGGACTGAAGGCAGCAACCCTGATCTAAGGTTCGAAGGGTCCAGTACCAGGATCTACACAAAAGTGCAGAGTGTAGTATCAGTACAACCGACTCCATGTACTGGGTAAGTGTCGAGCCTAACCTCGGCGAAGTAGTGATGAGGCTAGGACACGACAACTAACCAAACCTGTGCAGTTTAATCATAAACGGAGAGAATAATAACAACACGAATTAAGCAGCTAAATACAAGGAAAGGGGAACATGTTGAGGGGAGGAAATATCAAATAATGGAAGTAACGAAGTAAAGCAACAAATTTGATATCAATTTAAACAACAAAAGTAACAGCATAAAAACAAGTGCACGGCATCACCCTTCATGCTTTTACTCTCATCCTCACCAAATAATAAATAGAATGCACGACATCACCCTTCATGCCTTTACTCTCATCCTCACAATAAATCAATAGAAATGGCACGGCATCACCCTTCATGCTTTTACTCTCATCCTCACCAAATAATAAATAGAATGCACGACATCACCCTTCATGCCTTTACTCTCATCCTCACAATAAATCAATAGAAATGGCACGGCATCACCCTTCGTGCTTTTAATATCATAATACGGCACGACATCATCCTTCGTGCTTTTAATATCATAATGCTGGCACGGCATCACCCTTCGTGCTTTCACTCTCATCCTTACAATAAATCAATAGAAAATGACACACCATCACCCTTCGTGCTTTACACTCTTCTTCGTGCTTTACACTCTTCCTCACCCAAACAAATCAATAACAACAACCCGGCAAGGAAATCAACAATACAAACAACAATAATAAATCCATAATGTCCTGACAAGGGAGTCAAGAATAGATTCAATATCATCCCGGCAAGGGAAAACATCTATAACCAATCTCACCTAGTTACTAAATTTCACGTAGTAATTCTCAACTTGAACCAATAATCCACAATGATCAAAACCAAAGAAACACCACCAACATAGATAATTGTCAAATTTGAACTCAAGTAATGCTTAATGAAAAATCACATAAATCATAATATTCGACTCACGGCATGCTTGACACCAACGTATAGATACTCGTCACCACACCTATACGTTGCACATTATACTAACACGTAGCAAATAAGACACCATACCTATTCCCTCAAGCTAAGGTTAGGCCAAACACTTACCTCGAATTTCACGACCAAACTCAAGCCTCAATTACCGCTTTCCCTTTACAACTCGCCTCCAATTCAATTGTATCTAAACATAATCAGCTGAATAATATCAATAAATGCTAAATAATTCAACCCCAATGCCTAGTTATGAATTTTCTATCATTCTTCCCGAAAAAACAAAAATCGATCCCGGACTCGCTTGGTCAAAACACGAGGTTCGGACCAAAACCCGATCACCCATTCACCCAAGAGCCCAATTATGTAATTAGTTTCGGAAACCGACCCCAAAGCGAGGTCTAAATTCCAATTATATAAAAAGCCCTAACTCTACCCAAATCCCCAATTCTCTACCATTAAAACCCTAAAGAAATTTATAAAAGTTGATGAAAAACATTAGAGAGTTGAAGGAAATTAGTTAATGGACACTTACCTATGATTTGGCAAGAAAATCTCTTAAGAAAAATCGCCCTAAGTCTTTTATTTTTGTGAAGATTTGAAAAAGAAAACGGCTGAAGCTCTAACTTAAAACACACTGCCCAACCCTCGCACCTGCGGTACTAGCACAGGTGCGGAAAATTGGTCGCTCCTGCGGAAATGGGCAAGGCCACTGAGGGCCGCACCTGCGGAGGTTTATCCGCTTCTGCGAAAAATTGTCGCACCTGCAAAAAGAGGGCAGGTTGGGCTGGACCGCACCTGCGGTTGAAGGTCGGTCCGCACCTACGAGCTTGCACCTGCGGCCCTAGGTTCGCAGGTGCGGGCACACGAAAACTGGTGCACTAGCAGTGTTTTCCCAAGTCTAAACACCCCGAAACCTATCTGAAACTCACTCGAGCCCTCGGGGCTCCAAACAAAACATGCATACAACCTCAGAAACATTCTACGGACCTACTCGTGCGATCAAATCTCCAAAATAACATCTTAAACGACGAATTTAGCATCAAAATCAAAGATAAATCTCAAGAACTTTTAAACTTTCAAATTTTACAACCACGGATCTGAATCACGTCATATGACCTCCATTCCTTACCAAATTTTACAAGCATAACTCAAATATCATATTAAACCTGTACCGGGCTCCGGAACCAAAATACGGGCCCGATACCATCAATTTCACATATGACCAAATTTCCAAAAACTCTTATAGATTTTAGTTAAACAATTTTCAAAAATTCATTTCTCAGGCTTGGGACCTCGGAATTCGATTTTGGGCATACGCTCAAGTCCCATGTTTTCCTACGGGCCCTCCGATACCGTCGAATCACGGGTCCGGGTCCGTTTACCCAAAATGTTGACCGAACTACAGTTTTGACTTATAAAATGAGAGATGACTTTTTGGCTCATCACAAATCCTAAGGAGTGGTGGATTGATTCTAAAGCCACTCGCCATGTTTGTGCTGTTAGAAAGTGTTTGCTACATATGCTCCCATTGGATCAGAAGATGCGCTTTCTATGGGAAATTTTGCAACGGCCAAAGCTAGAGGATGTAGTAAGATATTTCTGAAAATGACCTATAGCAAGGTGGTGACTCTAAACAACGTCCTTCATGTTCCCGACATTAGGAAGAACTTAGTCTCTACTGCACTTCTCGTTAAGAATGAGTTTAAGTGCATTTTTGTATCAGATAAGGTTGTAATAAGTAAGAATGAGATGTTTTTTGGAAAAAGTTACCTCACTGAGGGCCTTTTCAAACTGAATGTAATGGTCATTGAGAATAATAAAATTTCAGCTTCTTCTTACCTACTTGAGTCAAATGACTTATGGCATATACGTTTGGGACATGTCAAATATAAAACCTTGCGAAAAATGATTAATTTTGAAGTATTTCCTAAGTTTGAATGCGACAAATCAAAATTTTAAATATGTGTGGAATCTAAGTATGTTAAACATCCTTATAAGTCAGTTGAAAGGAATTCAAATCCTTTAGACTTAATTCACACAGATATTTGTGACATGAAGTCAATAACATCTCAAGGTGGAAAGAAGTATTTCATAACTTTTATTGATGATAGTACTCGATATTGCTATGTTTACTTACTTAATAGTAAAGATGAAGCAATCGATGCATTCAAGCAATACAAAAATGAAGCTGAAATGTAACTTAACAAGAAAATCAAAATGATAACAAGTGATAGGAGTGGTGAATATGAATATCCTTTTGAAGAAATATGTTTAGAATATGGAATTATTCATCAAACAACAACCCCTTACATGCCCCAATCCAATGGGATTGCAGAAAGAAAGAATTATTCATTAAAGGAGATGATGAACGCATTGTTGATAAATTCTGATTTGCCACAGAACTTGTGGGGGGAAGCCATTCTTATGGCTAACCGGATACTAAATCGAGTACCCCATAGTAAAACGCAATCCATTCTATATGAAAAATGGAAAGGAAGGAAGCCCAACTTGAATTATTTTAAAGTGTGGGGGTGTTTAACAAAAGTACAAGTTCCTAAACCTAAAAGGGTAAAAATAGGACCGAAAATCGTTGATTGTATTTTTATAGGATATGCGACCAATAATAAAGCATATCGATTTCTTGTTTATAAATCAGAAAATCTCGACATTCATAATAATGCAGTTATAGAATCAAGATAATGTTGAGTTCTTCGAAAATATATATTCGTATAATAAGGAAAGTCGATTGGTGAAGTATCAAAACGACCTCGGGAAGAAATAAAAGAAAGTATGTTCAATCAGGAGGCCGATCCAAGACGTAGTAAACGTCAAAGAACGTCTACTTCATTTGGATCAGATTTTCTGACTTTCTTATTGGAAAATGAGCCTCGAACATTTAAAGAATCTATGTATTCTTCGGAATCATTATTTTGGAAAGAGGCAATCAATAGTGAAATAGAATCTATATTGAACAACTATACATGGGAATTGGTTGATCTTCCTCCTGGAAATAAACTGTTGGGTTCTAAATGGATTTTAAGAGAAAAATGAAAGATGATGGAACTATTGATAAATATAAGGGAAGACTTGTGATCAAAGGATATAGACAACGAGAAGGTCTTGATTATTTTGATACATACTCTCCAGTTACAGGAATTACGTCCATACGAACGTTAGTAGCATTAGCTGCAATTTATGGTCTTGAAATTTATCAAATGGACGTTAAGACGGCCTTCTTAAAAGGAGATTTGGAGGAAGATATCTACATGGAACAACCTGAAGGGTTTGTGGTTCTAGGTAAAGAAAAGAAGGTATGTAGACTTGTTAAGTCCTTTTACGGACTAAAACAAGCACCTAAACAATGGCATGTGAAATTTGACCAAACAATGTTGTCAAATGGTTTTAAGATAAATGAATGTGATAAACGTGTGTACATTAAAAATGTTCCAAATTACATAGTCATTGTCTGCTTATATGTGAATGATATGCTGATAATGAATAATGACATTGCTAACATAAATGCGACTAAGCGTATGCTAACTAGCAAGTTTGATATGAAGGACTTGGGAGTTGTTGATTTAATTCTGGGTATTAAGATCCATAAGACTCCTCAAGGTTTGGCATTGTTACAATCTCATTATATCAAGACAATACTTGGAAAATTTAAGTACTTAGATTTTAAAGTTGCAAAGACTCCAATTGACGTGAATCTTGCACTAGCAAAGAACAAAGGCCAAAGCATATCACAATTGGATTATGCTCGTGTGTTGGGATGTTTAATGTATATCATGAATTGTACACGACCAAATATAGCTTGTGCTATAAGTAAACTGAGTATACACGAGTAATCCAGGTCAATCTCAATGGATGGCAATGAAACGAGTTTTGGGATATTTAGAACATACCCAGGACTTTGCTTTGCACTATAGTAAATATCCTGCAGTGATTGAGGGATACTGTGATGCAAATTGGATCACCGATTCAACTGATTCTAAGTCCACAAGTGGATATGTATTCACTATTGGTGGAGGAGCGGCATCTTGGAAGTCGTCCAAAGAAACGTGTATTGCCCGCTCTACAATGGAGGCTGAGTTCATAACCTTAGATAAAGCCGGTGAAGAATCTAAATGGCTCCGAAATTTCTTAGAAGATATTCCATTTTGGCCCAATTCGTTAGCCCCAATATGTATACATTGCGAGATTCAAGCGACAATTGGAAGGGCTGGGAGCGTTATATATAACGGTAAATCTCGTCATATTCGACGAAGACATAAAGCCGTTAGGCAATTACTCTCTAGAGGAATTATCACGATTGACTACGTAAAGTCAAGTGATAATGTGTCGGATCCACTTACGAAAGGCCTAACTAGAGATGTACTTGAGAAATTATCAAGGGGAATGGGACTACGGCCGAGGACAAGTCAGTGTGGCGGTAACTCTACCTAGAAGACTGGAGATCCCAAGATCTAGGTTCAAGGAGATAAGACAATGTCATTAATAACGGCTCAACATTGTCAACTAAAATTTTGGTCCATTCTCGTGATGAGACAATGCTCAGTACCAAGGATAAAGCATTATGGCTTTTTAATGATTTCTGAATTTGATAGGGGGTATATCAAATAGTGTATCTACGGAATGACATGGTTAGAAACCACCTATGTAAGTGTGAAGTGTTAGCCGCTTCATGGAGAATTTAGTAACGCCAGTTCTCTACGCACTTATAAAACCAGGCGGTATTCATGGCTGAAACGAACACAACAATGAGAACCAAAGACGGTTAAGGGTTGATTGTGTGACTTATAGTTGTATAGGTATACAACAAAGTTTAACGGTTCAAAGATATCAAATCTAACGATTGATCGAGTATATCCGACATAAGTTCACTACGGAAAGTTCAAAGGGAAACCTACTTATCTGGATGCGATTAATCCTTGCTTGCGAATCACACATTTTTCATGCATATTTCTGTGATATAGTCATTCCCCATTCATGTGGGGGATTGCTGGGTTTTTAAAGCTTATTTAGCTTAAAAGAGGGTGAATGGGAAATGGAGGGGAAATGAAATATTTGAGTTTCCCTCCCTGACAAAGGAACATTGTCCCATATTGGAGGAGGAAAAGACTTTTGATGGGTATATATATACAATTGTTCTTCTTCTAGCTCTTAAAGAATTAAAAAGAAGGCAAGCCTCGCGCCCTTGTAGTTTTCTCACTCGGCTCGACTTCGGCTTTGGATTCAAATTTGGTCAAACGATCGATTGATTGATTAATTTTTTAGACCAAATTATTTGTTAATATTAAAGAATAACGTAATATTATTTAATCCAAATTATCCGTTTTTGTAACGAAAAATTAATTTTCTTCCGCGTTTTGAATTCTCGTTTTGCGTAAATAGTCATTTATGTTATGACCGTTTTACGTGATCAGTCATGACAGACCTTCTGAAGAGTTGCACCTCTTCGTTTAACCTCAACATGTTGGCTATAAATNATTAAGCTGTACTTTTTGTGTAAGTCTCTCAAAAACTTCTTGGCTTTAGTATTATAAGATAAATACTAATTTTTGTGACTTTAATATTACAACAAATCAAATTAAATGACCTTACGTGAATAAAATTCTACTTATTTTAACATACTGAGGAGTCCTATTCAAGAGTTATATACCAGTTCCAATCCGACGCAAATAATCAGTGAAGAGGAATCGAAGCTCCGAAGATGATAGAAAGGACTACTAATCTTTTCAACCAAAGCAGTAGAGAAGACGAAGCTCCCCAAAAGAAGAAGTCAAAGCATATTCATGTTGATCGGGTAAGTTCTGTTTTCAATCCATATCAGTTGAGTTTATTCACTTATTTATTTCATGACTTTTAATGGTTAAAATATTGTATAACCTAGAGCTAAAAATTTAGTTGCATTTGTTGGGCGGTTTTCTCAACCAAATCAAGGTAAGGGTACAAGTTTTGCTTGAAAATCTGTTTCAGACTGTAGTTGCTGTAGCTTTCTTCTTTAATATTTGTTGTAGGTTTTTGTATATATGTATGCCCTTTGAGCCGAGGGTCTTTCGGAAATAGTCTCTCTGCCTTATTAAAGATAGGGGTAAGATCTGCACACATATGATCGGATCTCACTTGCGAAATTACACTGAATCTTTTGTCGTTGTTGTTTGTGTGCCCGAAAGACTTAATATCTCCGACCTGTGAACTACTAAAGCAGTTGCTTTGTCCTATCTAGGCCATGGGAGTTCACTTTCAAGAGGAAATAATTATGGACATCCTCACCCGTGCGGTCTCTTCTTCAATTCAAATGTGTTTCAAAAATTTGGAAGAAAATAATCTCTGAGTCTTACTTTAAGATGAAGCATCAAAGTCATGCTATGAATGACTTAAATTCCAAAAAGTTTCTCATTAGCCAACAACGCATTTGTAAACCAACGTATAAACTTGTATTGTTATTCTTTATCATCGGTTCAACTTGTTGAGGATGTACAAAAACTTGATTGTCCTTCAAATTGCAAACCACGCGACTGCAGAATGTATTGTTCTTGTGACGGGTTGGTTCTTTATGTTTGGATACCAAGCTATCTTATCAATATATTTAAAAAAAACCTTCGATGTAGTGATGAAATTGTGACTTTGCTATTATTATACTCATATATCTCTAGGGAAGAGCACTTTTAAATTCTCGGTAATGAAAGAGTATGGTGTCAAGGAATCTTGGACTGAATTGTATACAATACGACTGGATGGTATCGGTCTTTATTCATTTACACCAAAATGCTATTCTGCCATAGATGTTTGGGCCGGGTTGGCTCTACATCCAAAGGACCACTTGGATTATGGCCTCAATGATCAGGAAGGAATCATTTATATAGAAAGTATGATCTCTCCAAAATCACTTATTTAGTGTTTGCTTATGTATGATCGAGACTTTTTTTAGGGTACCATGTAACCTCTTATTCTGATAAGTTTATCTATTGTTCCTTAATTTTTTGTTTTACTCTCATGTTCTCATAAAGCAACGGGAGCCATTTTTTGCCAAGGAAGAAGTGCTTGAAACCCCACTCCATTTACATATTTTGCTTGTCTAATCGTATATACTAATTGCCACGAGTAACGCGCTATTTGCACTTAAAATATACAGTGATATAATATAATCGCTATTGCGCCTCAATCTCAAGTTAGTTTTTTTTAAGAAAAACAAAACCACCCGGCTATGTGCCTAAGTGGGAACTTTTATTAACATCTCAAAAATGATGCATATAAATGTGACTCTATAGTAATCAACTTACTATATCTAGACTATACAAGTAAGTTAAAATCGACTGTACATTATTCAATTTGCTATATGTAGACTGTCTAGAGATATATAGTAAAATTCAAAAATATTGCAAATTGAATTTTCAAAACATCAGAAACAAGAAATTTTCTTAAATTATCTGCCTCAAAGTTAATTGACTCACTCAAAATTAATTGATTCTGAATAAGTGATAGCAATTTTGGGTGGAGACTGAAGAGTGATACTGAGAGATTTAGAACAGTAAAATATCAAAAGTACCAGTCAAGTTGAAAAACAGCAACTGAAAGGGAAAAAAAAAACAAAAAAGTATATGAAAAACAGACCGTACATTCTTTGCTATATCACTAGCCGCTGTTCATTTGCAAATTAAGAACTTTGCTCACACGTTAGCAACAACAGATGGAAACCCACAATCTGGGACTTAAAAGGAAACAAATAAGGGAATAACTACTCCACCATATTATCAATTTATCATGACAATGTCACTCCGAGCAGAACAATGCGGATTCTATTTAGACAAGCAATTACTCAACAACAACAACATACCCAGTAAAATCCTACTAGTGGGGTCTGGGGAGATTATAGTGTACGTAGACCTTACTCCTACCCCGGAAAGGGTAGGGAAGCCCTTTCCGGAAGACTCTCGGCTCAACAGGGGAGACAATAATATCAGAAAAGAAACAAAAGAAAAGGCATATAACAATAAAAGATGCCAGAAAGAAAATAACAACAATGAATAAGTGAAATGACAATAACACAAAACTATGCAAAACAACAATGTGAATACAACATAGACCGCTAACAAATCTAAACAAAACTCTATCAGACTACCCGGTACAAAGAGGGGAGAACTCTCGACTACCCCCTAGCTTACCACCCTAATTCTCGGCCTCCACATGTTCCTATCAAGAGTCATGTCCTCGTAAATCTGAAGTCGCGCCATGTCCAGCCTGATCATCTCGCCCCAATACTTCTTAGGCCGCCCTCTGCCTCTTCTCGTACCTGCCAAAGTCAACAGCCCACACCTTCTAACCGGTGCCTCTAGGCTTCTCCTCCGCACGTGTCCGAACCATCTAAGCTCGCTTCCCGCATCTTGTCGTCCACGGGAGCCACGCCCACCCGAATATCTTCATTCCTAATCTTATCCAGCCTAGTGTTCCCACACATCCATCTCAACATACTCATTTCTGCTACTTTCATCTTCTGGATATGTGAATTCTTGATTGGCCAACACTCAACTCCATACAACATGGCCGGTCTAACCACCGCTCTATAGAACTTACCTTTGAGTTTCGGTGGCACATTCTTGTCACACAGGACTCCAGACGCTAACCTCCATTTCATCCACCCCACCCCAATACGGTGCGTAACATCCCCGTCGATATCCCCATCTCCCTGGATAATTGACCTAAGTACTTAAAACTTTCTCACTGAGACAAGCAATTACTCAATAATCATTAAAATAATTACCTCACTGAGAAATGTTTGGGTAATAATTCAAACCTTTATACATGACTTAGATTATATTAAATCATCCAAAAACAAAAAGAACCCTCAGAATAGCTACTTATACCTCCTTGTTACCCTTCTGTGCTTGCTACCACGTCGAATTCTAGTAACAGTAAATGTACTTGAATGGAAAAGTTTACACGAACATGCTTAATTTCATCAACTTCTGGCTGGAAGGGAAAGCGCGTTCATTGAGTGAGTTACTCTACAACATTTCTTGCTTTCTAGGGCTGCATGGAACATAAAGGGTTATGTCATGAAATCATGAACAGAAACTTTCTCACTACAAGCACTTGGGTTTGTTCTGTCACAATCCAAACATAGATAAGCGATAGCTTCTTTGACACGATCTGGTGAAGGATCTTCTCCTCCTTTGCCACATCCTTCCATCTTCTCTGCATCTGGATCAGCAAAACAAAATCCCCATTAAAATCAAAATGCATATGATATAATCCAGGAAAGCATAATTGGGATGATCATATCATACTCGCATTAGCCTAGCCCTGTAGCTATAGTTTTTTTATTTCAAGCTGTCCTGTTTTCATTTGACACAAATACTGTCACAATGACTAACAAAATTATTCTGGAAATTACAGAGCAGAGTAAACTAATTGTAACGTAAAGGAATTAGGAGAGGTGCGCTGAAAAGGAAAGATCAAAGAGTTTTCACAGAATAGATCTCAATGTTTTTGTTTTCCTTTGAGGGAAAGTAATTGCAAAGTACATATGGTTAGACACAAAATATCGAGAACTTGCTGGTGTTTTCTACTTGCTGACATTAGAATCTTAAGCTCTCTGTGACATTCAGCCTAGTAACAAGGGTTAAACAACCCAGCAATCTTTGACCTAATTTGCAATTCAGGGTCCAAGATGGTTGTCTTACCTTCATCATACTCCAGTCTCACATTCAACATCAAGATTCTCAACTTTGGTCTTCACCATGTGCTATACAATATTTCCAGAATATATTGGCCTCCACCATAGTTTCTTCACGAATACATGCTCTTGGGCCATTCTCAAGGTTTTCGCCACCTACACATCCCAGAAGAATTTTGAGAAGGTTTTCAGCATTTCAGAGTTGCATTGCCGCACTGCTACCCCATTATCAAGTTCTCCTGTAACTGTATTGTCTGAAGTTCGAGAGAGCAGATTAACTCATTTCTGTTTATTTTGACAGTTAAAAATCATAAACGCCAATATGCGGCACCAAGTAACATAATGGACGTCATTGATGAGGAACCAACACAGCACAAAAACCAGATATACGCAAGACAGATGAAAACTAACTCCTTTATGGGAGATTCTGTGAGAGAGTTCGACCCATGTTAAGAAATATGCACATGAAGCATCATATGTGATATTACCAAAAAGATTGCATATAACAAGATCTTAATGCATGATTGAGTAGACCCTGAGTTTCATATAAATGTCTGACATGTGTAACTGTATGCCTGAGCACGAAGAGAAAAAGTGGGGTAGAAAATGTAACACACTCTCAAAACACAGCAGGTAGAGCTCAAGGTACCTAACTTTAGGGACAGAATACAAATGTTCCTTCATCTGGTAGGGACTAGGTACATAGTCACTACTGTGAATATTTGCAGTTTAAGAACATGAAATGTAGATAAAATATCAAGACTACTGTCTTTCCGGGTAAAGGTCCCTTCAGCTCATACCTAGATGCTTCCCGAGAGAATCTGCAAGATAGTCTTGAGTTTCTCTCAACAAGTGCAAAAATCATCTCCAACAAGCAAAAAAATTATCGACAACTGGCACCAGTATTTTCCAGAACCTCTGGCCATTATGTTATTACTCCTGCGCTATTCAGAGAGGCAGAGACTATGAGAGTAACCTGCTTTTAACCATGTACTAGAAAGCAATAAAGTTGTTACAACCAGCCTTATAAGGCAAAAAAGAACCTTCTAATACATTAGATAGATGGCTGCATATATAAAAGATGCTTGTGTATATGCCAACAAGCAATTTTGGTAGGAAAACATGCATCATCGCATCCCAACCTTGTCCTACATGATAGTCAAGTCCAGAATGATTTCACATTACCACAGTTAACTTAAATGTGTCTTTGATAGTTAACCATTGCATGTATGGGAGATTATTTTTGCACTACCAGTAGTCTCCACAGGAACAAGAACCATTATGAAAATGATGGAACCGATTTGTGTCTCTCAAGATGATTTCCCTATCCACCACCTTTGAAGCAAACTTAAATGCAGTATGGCAATCACCACAAACTCTGATATTCTTCTTTATACGGATAGGGGACCCAGGTGGAGAATTGAGAAGAGCAAATGCTAAAGCAAGTCGTTCACTATGGTATTGCAATCTCTCTTCCCTCTCCTGCTGATCCGTAAACCAAAGCACATGGCTAGTGTCTGGGACATAGCCAATTTCCTTGATTTTATCAGTTATCTTCTCCCACATGTTACGGATCTCCTCTCTCTGTGGATGGGCATCATCATTTGCTACAAACATATGAACAGCATTCTCAATCTCCACCCAACTACAAGCAGGTTCTTTCTTGACTCCACCCTCGTTCATCATTTTTCTAACTTTTGCAGCATCACTTCTCCTACCAGCAGAAGCGTAGATGTTAGACAGCAAAATATGTGGCCCTGAATCATAGGGATCAAGTTCAAACACATGTTCAGCTGCATAAACACCCAATTCCAAGTTTTTATGCATCCTACAAGCTCCAAGCAAAGCTTTCCAAACAGCTGCATTTGGTTGAATTGGCATTTCATTTATGAATTTTTCAGCACGGTCAAGTTGACCTGATCGACCAAGTAGATCTACAATGGTCACATAATGTGAAATATTAGGCTCTATCTTAAATTTATTCATCAACTCAAAATAATGCATTCCTTTGTCTAGAAGACCAGCATGACTGCAAGCTGTAAGAGCGCAAAGAAAAGTCACTTCATTAGGTTCAGGTCCTATCCTACGCATTTCCTCAAAGCACTCTACAGTTTCTTTTCCGAGTCCATGCTGAGCATAGGCGGTAAGCATTGAGTTCCAAGAGACCACATCCTTTTGCACCAACCGATCAAAAACCTTTCGGGCATCATCAATGCTACCAGACTTAGCATACATATCAAGCAGAGTATTCCCAATAAAAGCAATAAGTTCCAACCCTGACTTGATCATATGCACATGCACCCATTTCCCGGGCTCTAGAGCTCCAATGCTTGCACAGGCTGCATAAACACTTGAAAATGTAAAGTGGGTCGGCTGAAAACCGCCTCTTTTCATCTCAGAGAAAAGCTTCACAGCAATTTCTCCCTCACTTTTCCTAGCATGCCCGGCAATCAAAGCATTCCAAGAAACCTCATTCTTGCAACATAACTTGTCAAACACAATTTTCGCTTCGTCCATTAGTCCACACCTTGCATACATATCCACAAGAGCACTCCCAACATACACATTCTCCTCGTATCCAAACTTCACACACGCCCCGTGTAGTTGCCTGCCCGTTCCACCACTGTCCAATGTCCCGGAAGCCTTGAGAACACTGCCAAAAGTAAACTGATTCGGCATAAACCCAAACCTCACCATCTCACAGAACAAAACCAGGGCCTCCTCAGCACCCTCATTCTGTGAATATCCAGTAATTAACGCAGTCCAAGAGACCATATCTCTGTCAGGCATTTCATCAAACACCTTGCGAGCATCATCCATGCTTTCACACTTCGCGTACATGTTAATCAACGTGTTATTCGGAACAACATAATGTCTAAACCTCGACCTCAGGAAGTGTTCATGAACCACTTTGCCTTCTTTAAGCCGTTTCCACTCCGTACATTTTTTCAGTAGCTGGTTATATAAACTGGCATCTGGGTCCATTGCGCCATTGTCAATAAGATACAGTACTAAAAGTTCCCCATTTGGAGCCTTTTTCAGAAGATCTTTGTCTTGTATAACACCAATAAATGAACCAAAACGTTTTTGTACCGGTCCAGTTTCTGATTCTAAGGCTGATACTGCACTTGACGTAGAAAAAAATTGCCGAGCTATGAGGATGATTGAATTGAAAATTGATGGATTTGTGACGTACTTTTTCATGTGTATCACCTTCGTCATTATTTCTCTCACCTGCAGCTCTTAATCTTAAGTGCTTCCCAATTACAAATGGGAAGATGACATGCTATAGTCTAGTGTTTTAAATTTTTATACACTCAACTCATTTATAAATTAGTTTTAATTGTATACTATACTAAAAATATATTTTAATTTTTAGTAATTTTTAGTTTTAGCAAATTAAGATAAAATAAATGTTTTTTTTCTGTGTTACCATTATCATTAACTACTTATTCCCCAAATTATTTATCACGACCTCTTAAAATGTTATTATATTATAAGTATTATGGTAAAATAGATATTCCATCTGTTCCAGTTTATGTGAATCTATTTTTTTTTTGGTCTGTTCCAAAAAGAATGACTCATTTCTAATTTTAAAAATAATTTAGCTTAAACTTCCAATTTTACCTAGGGTTGTGCATAATTTGGTAAATACCGAATTACCGTACCGAAACCGAAAATTTTGATATTCGGTATTCGATATTTTGATATTTGGTTTAAGTTTTAATAAAAATTGGTATTAGGTATGGTATTTGTTATTTTAAAATGAAATACTGAAATACCGATATCGTACCGAAATATACATTATATTACACAATACACGTTTTACTAATTATAACTTAAATATAAAAATTCTAAAATTTTACCTTTCTTTATTCTTTATGTTCATCAATTAACTCTACGCAAGTAACAAGATATTTCTCTAAGTTTTCTCTCTCTTGGTTGGTATTTATTGATTTTGGACAAAACTTTTGTTCACAAACGTTTTTAGTTTTGTACTTTTGAGTACTTTAATCAAGAATATTACCGTCTATGACTCTATGCACTAGTTAGTATTCACACCGAATAAATCGAAGTTACCGAACCGAATAAATCGAAACTGAAAGGAGAAAAAGCGAACCATACCGAATTTAATTAGGTACGATATTGGTATAGCATTTTACGAAAACGAACACCGAAAATACCAAACCGAAATGTCTAAATACCATATTATACCGACCGACGAACACCCATAATTCTACCATCAATGAGAAGCTTTTATAACCACACAAATACTCTAGGCCCCTTTTTGACTTGTTTAGGACCACAAATTTCAAAAATCTTTATTTTTTCTTAAACTTCGTGTCCAGTCAAATATGTTCACATAAACTATAATGGAGGGAGTACTTTCTTTATCATTTCTGAAGGGGTGTGCCAAGTCCATTACGGATAATTAAAAGTGAACGGAGAGAGTATATTAATTAACCTCTTATCACATATTTTTACAATATTTATGTGTGTAAATTAAATAATAATCTAATAATAAGCTTTATGAAAGTAATAACTTCAAATATTATTTTTTTTAAGAAGCAAAGGAATATTTTTAATTGGTGATCTTTGACTTTTTGTACTTTTTATTGTGATTTTCTAATGTATTATTCTAATTAAAGCTAATAACAAATAACAGACAATTCTTGCTTAATTTTAGAAGCAAAAACTTTGAAGCTGCTAAACATAAATAAAACGGGTAATTAAATATTGGACAAACACAGACTTTATTGTTTATCTGTAAAACAGTACGGTTGAATTTGTTACGTGATTTACAGACAAGAAAACTGATTTGATCCAAAAATAATGAATAAACAAGATTAGAAGTAAGACTTAGCGAATAAGATTGAAGAAAATGACAAGCCTGACTCCGAGAACAGTGTCTCCGGAGACAGAAATGAGAGCAATATAAAAGAGCAAATAAAGTTATTTAATTGAGAGTGTAAGTAGAACACAACATAAGTTACGCTAAGAATTTTGTACGTTACAATGACTACGGAGCCTGTTATTTATAGCTATACCTAGGAAAACAAGATCGCATGATCAAGCTCCTCTTAAATGATAATAAAGGGGTCATTGATGAATATGTAACGACAGTCCATGAATGCAAATATTCTCTGCAACAGCTAGCCATTTAATGTTAGAGAATATTCTTCATTGAATACTACCCGATGGCGAACCTTCGAACCGCTCCCGTTCGCCAGGCTCCTTTCGGGGTTTATCCGATACCACCTGCAGATGTTGTTCCCGGTGCTTGTTGTCACGTGATTCGCCTTTTGCTTGCCTTCGCTTCCACGTGGCGTACTATCATTTGATAATTTATTATGGACCAATTTTATCCTATACAGATAGTCTCCCTGCTTTCCGGTGGCATATCTTTGTGTCACTGAGAAGTTGGCGAAGATCCTATTCATGGCGGGAAATCTTCTAAACAGTCTCTGATTCTTAAAAGGGCGCACGTCTTCTCGCATTTAATACCCCGAACACATGTTGCTCCACGATTTAGCAATATTATTACAGGTCGTTGAGGTAGTTATGACCACGATGTTGGTCGTCTATATCTTCACTTATACTCATCATTTTACCTCTTTCACTTCCAAATTTTTCACAAGTTTGTCATCTTCTTTGCACTCCAGTTTCTCCTGCTTAGAAAAGCTTTCATCTTTTCTAACTTTCTCTAAAATTTTATTGCTCTTCCATTACCATGGCTTCTTTTACCTGAATCTTTTAGTAGCTCTAGTTTTCTCTTCGGTGGAGGCTCGAAGAGAAACAAAGACAAAGAAGTTGACATTAACGCCGATCCTCCCACAGTAAGCACCATTATACTCAAACACCTGAGTATCGCCAATGACTTCCAAGAGAAGTTCCCTTCTGCATCCCCACGGACTAGGGTCGTTAGCAGGTACCCCTCATCTATTCGTCCTTCCAGCATTCCTGCTGTGAAGGAGGGCTACAACTGCCCAGATCTTAACATCCTTGCTTTGGATTTTATAGAGGGGGTTACCTTCACCAAGGAAGATTTTACGTATGTCTATATGTACCTCTTCACCTTGGGTCCGTTTTCCTTTAGCGAAGGGCTCAACCTCATGATTACGGAGTTTTGCCACTGGTACCAGGTCTGCGAAGCACAAGTAGGCCAATCTATATGGCGAACGGTGGCTTGCCTATGCCGGTTGTGCACAGAGACTGGGGAAACCCTTACCCTGGAACACATGATGAATTTCTACTCCCCCAAAATCTTCTTGGGAGATTACTAAATTTCAGCAAACGTGGCCATCACGCCCTTCTCATTAGCGTGAATGGATAGAGCGGGTTGTCATCATCTCTACCAGGGATATCATCTCGTCCACAACTCCATATTTTCCTGAATCATGGAATTGTCGTAAGTTTGTAATTTATTCATCTCTTTCTATATCATCTTGGCCACAACTCCATGTTGATCTCTTTGTTTCATTATTATAGCTACCCGGTGGACGCCACCATAGGTTCAAGGCTTGGACCAGTGGGTTCAGAAAATTTTGGATATTACAACACCAAAAATCCGCCGGTGGAAGGAAATGGCTCCCAAGTATAGGTTGAAGGTCAAGAACAATGGTAAATTGAGCCCTTCTTCCTTTCGTCTTTGCATGAACACAAGTAACCTTCGCTAACTCTATTTATTATTTGATTCAGGACTCCGACAGGACTCTGTTACCTGCCCCAAGATGGATATTTTGGCTGACTCTGCAGAGGTCGCGAGGGTGCTACAAAGTGCCCTCGCTCGAAGCAACGCCCTCAAATCTGCTCCCGGTGATAGTGCTTTTTCTCGGAGTCCGCAGACAGAGAACAAGCAACCAAAAAGGCGGCGTTCTTTCTCGGCTGGGGATGAAAATAAGAAAATAAATAAAGCCACGACCGATCCTGCCATGGTCACGCTGGTCATTGAATATGAAGGGGAAGCTAGTGATGAAGAAACTTCCCTTGAAATGAGAAAACGATCTTCATCAGCTCAACCGAATGCTCAACGGGGAGAGCTTCAAACCCCGACTGAGGGTAAGGTCCGAGCACTTTGGGGTGAAATAGAGATAGTGGAGGATGCTAACTTTTCCGACCCCTGCTGCTATTTCTAGTCCTAGGAGCTCGAACCCCGGGCATCTTCTACCTTCGGTCACCGAGCAAAAAATAATCAGCGCTACTCCTATTGCAGCTGCTTCTCAACTTTCGACGCTAATGATTTCACCCCCCTCTACACCAGCTGCACCTTTACCACCAGTACCTACTACATCTCCCCCGGCAACAACAAATACTATAGAGGACTGTGCTTCACCTCCCCAGTCTCCTGGCCACGGGAATTTGGGGCACAATTATCCACCCCCTTCTCCAAATCCCCAAGGGAAGAGGAGTGCCGCCCTTTTGGTTTTGAAGGGGTTCCATTTGTTGTCCTGGTCGGTAGATCTCGTCAACTATCTGAAGCCACTAGCTTCAGAGAAGGATAAGAAGAAAATACACCCCCTTTCGGGGGAGTGTATGTTGAATAATGCAGTGCATAATGCGGTAACGATATCATACCTTCTCTCTTATTGCTTGTTTTCTACTTATCTGTTATAAAGAGGTTTCTAACCTTGATATACTTTTTACATGACAACTTCCTTGCTTTGAGGGCCTTTAGAGACTGATTCTTGATAAAGAAGGGCTTTTTTTTCAAACAGGATCAACTGTAGGCCGAAAGGAATTAACTTGTTGCGCGCCTCCTGGTGCTGGAGGAAAAAGTTGTAGAGGAGGGCGATCTTGAGGCCCGCTTGCAACAAAGTGAGCAACAAATGATGGCCCGAAGCTAAGAAGCCACTCAATTACATGCACAACTCCAAGATGCTAAGGCTAAGTGGGCTGAACTTCAAGATGTTGTGCTTGGTACCGCCGAGCGCGAGTCTGCCTTCGTTGAACAAGTGAATAACTTGGCGGCAACCTTGAGCTCCAAAACCGAGGAGGCTAATGCCGCAAAGGATAAGAGGTCCAGAATGGAGGAGAGATTCAAGAAGATCATGGAGCAAAATCGGCTTCACCTATCTATAATCCGTGATCTTTATTCTAGCCTCGGTACCACGAGACCCGATAGGGACGGCCTTCAGGCCAAGGTTGACAGGCTTAAGTCAAATATCCAACACGAAGGGAATTCCCTCGTATTTGAAAAGACGTATGCTATGTATCATATGAGGAAAAAAACCTTGGAAGAAGTCAAAGCGGGCATCATTGATATTGACGATTGCATCGCCAAGGCCTGAGCAGTGGAGTTAACTGCTCGAGAACATTTCCCTACTCAGCCTGCCGCAACTGACTCTTCGAGCGCCGGTTTCGAGTATTCGAGAATCGAGGATGAAATTGAAGAGAATAATGATGAAGTCCCAGGCCCCGACTGACGGTTGACCCTCCTTCTTCCACGAGGGGAGGGGGGCGTAGAGTCGTAGATGCTTCCCTCCCCCGGGCTCCGGTGGCAATAATGTTTAAATTTTTTTTCCTTTTGTTGTTTTTCTTGAACTTTTGCAATTATGCCAAACTTTTCATCGAGTTTGGCACTTTTGGTAAATAAATAAGAATTTGTTTAAATGTTGTGCAAGATACATTTTCTTTGCGTTAAATTAGTTAAAGCTTCGAGTACATTTTCATCTGATAGCATCTGATTCCGAGCATAAGTTCTTCCAGAATCAATCATTTACTATGGGGGTTTCATAAGAGAGGGTCCTCTTATGTTTACGGTGCTCTTGAAGAGGACGTCTCTTATTAATTCTGACACAAGCATTTGAAGTTTTTTGTTCATCGTCTGGACAAGAAGCAAGATAAAAATAAAAGAACTTTATTTTATTCCTTCTATATTTTAAAGTACATAAGCATTCGTGTCACGACCCAAAATCCATCTAGTCATGATGGCACCTAACCCAACCTGCTAGGTAAGCCAATTAATAATTTTCCAATTCCAGTGAAATTAATAAATAATTAAATAGAAAAGTTAACTGAATTTTATACATCCCCCAAGGACTGGTAGTACAAATCATGAGTTTCTAATATTAGAATTTACAAAGCTGGTATGAGATAAATACATTATTTGTTCGAAAAGTACATAAACAAATTTATATATTCTAAGGCTACCATGAACAAAAGGCAGCTACAACTGAAACGCAGGTACATCTTCAAATCCAGCTCTCGTCGATCTCATCAACGTCAACAGCCAACATCTGTACGCAAGGTGCAAAAGTGTAGTATGAGTAAAACCGACCACATGTACTCAATAAGTAACAAACCTAACCTTAGGTTGAAAGTAGAGACAATATAGAACAAAGGTCGGGCCCAACACCAATATCCAACAACAGTTAATAACCACGTAAAGCAAGTAAATAAAGAAGTAATTCAGAGATGAAATGCTCAGCTTATTCATAGTTTCCCGAAAAAAATAGTTCCGCGTTTTAAGTATATCAATGAAAATCCAGATCCTTTACTGAAATCGTCAAAAATATGAATAAAATTGAAAACAATAATTTTCCCAAAAGTCCTTTCAACAGTAAATAGGATGTTTCATTTTCTTTCTAGATAGCCAGTGTAAGTGCATCATTATGCCCATATGTCAATATGTGTGAGAAGTTATGAATGACGTGATACCATACAACATGAGAAAATACATCTCTATGCTTGTATGTCATGTGTGTATGTCAATGCAATGTATCTTAGAGATGAACTCGTGTACTCACACTCTTCCACTCATCATGCTCAATCACTCAGCACTGTATATGGCCAATCCAGCCTAGGGAAGATCCATCCCTAAATATATACATCAACTAACCATCAGTCACTCAGTACTGAGTAGGGACATTCCAGCCCGTGGTGAAGATCCATCCCCAGGTATAAATGTTTCGGACAAGATCCATGTCCAGGGAAGATCCACCCCTCAATACAAATCAATCGCGCTCATTGGGGGTGTGTGTAGACTCTGGAGGGGCTCCTTCAGCCCAAGCACTATATCAAGCCAATCATAGCACAAATAAATATAACATGCTACAGCGTGTAGCCCGATCCCATAATATAATCAATACAACATGCTGCGGTGTGCAACCCGATCCCATAATATCACTCACAATCAGGCCCTCGGCCTCGCTTATTCATCAATCTTTCCAGTCTTTCGTGCTCACAATGCCATGGAACTAGCCCAAAAATGATGATATGATATATCAATATGTAGCAACAGAGACTGGTATGATATGAAATGCATGAACATGATTGAGTTTGAAATTGCAATGTAAGCAAATAACTCGACAACAGTAACGACCTCAATGGGTCCCAACAGAATAAGCACGTAGTCTAGACATGATTTCTAACATGAATCACAACTCAATAGCTCTAGTACGTAGATATTTCATGGTTATAAATAAGATCAGGTAACAATACAGTACCACAGAAATAACAGAATTACAACTTACATGGTGCACGCCCACACGCCCGTCACCTAGTATGTGTGTCACCTCAACACCAATCATATAACACGTAATTCGGGATTTCATACCCTCAACACCAAGTTTCAAAGTGTTACTTGCCTCGAACGAGCCAATTCCAATACCGAGCAAGCCAAGTCATGCTCCAAAAATATCATCCCGCACGTTCCAACCTCTGAACGGCTTGAAACTATCCAAAAACAACTCAAATACATCAAAAAATGCCAAAGGAAACAATCCCAATCGACAAAGGTCAAATCTTGAATCAAAAGCCCAAAATAGGCCAAAAAGTGCAACCCAGGCCCGCACCTCGGAACCCGACAAGACTTACAAAATCCGATAACCCATTCAATTACGAGTCCAACCATACTAGTTTTACTCAAATCCGACTCTGAATCGATGTTCAAAACTCAAAAATTCACATTATGAAACCTTAGGCCAAAACCCCCAATTTCCTCTTTGAAATTGATCAACCGAAAGCTAATATCGAAGATAAATTAATGAAATATAACTAACACCGAGTAGAGAACACTTACCCCAGTTCATATGATGAAAATTGCTTCAATAATCGCCTTAATAAGAGCTCTATAACTTTAAAAATGTAAAAATGGTTGAAACCCTCAAAATAGAGTACTTTATAATCTGCCCAGACGTCCTCTTATGCGAATGTGGAAAAACCATCACGTTCTCAATGAACAAAATGCACTACCACCCAAAAGACCCTATGTGAACGCGGACAAGGCACCGCTAACGCGAAGAACAAGTACAACATCCTCCAAAAATACACTACGTGATTGCGAAACAGACTACGCGAACGCGAACAACACTACCTCATGCCTTGGAAAATGCGTCTCACCTTACGTGAACATGCTGAAGAATTTCTCTAGCCCCAGCTTAGTGCAAACCACTATGCGAACGCGTGATCACCAACACGGACGTGATGCTCAATCTGCCACAACATATGCGAACTTGGACCCATGTTCGCAAATGCAAAGAAGAAACACTCAGCCTTAGATTTTTTCCTTGATTGATCGCATTCCTCCTTCAGCGATCGCAATGAAGAAATGTGACACCAGACATCAGAACGCACCAGCACTAAAAACCTAAAGAAAATTAGCTTGAAATCAATCTGAAACACGCCCAAGCCCCTCGGGACCCCATCCAAACATACCAACAAATCCCATAACATAACACGGACCTACTCGAGGCCTCAAAACACACATAACAACATCGAAACGATAAATCACACCTCAAATCACACTTACATGAACTTTGAACTTTTAACTTCCATAACTCGTGTCAAAATATAGCAAATTAACCCGGAATGAACCCAAATTTTACACACAAGTCACTTTTGACATTACGGACCTACTCCAACTTCTGGAATTGGAATCTGACCTCAATATAAAAAAGTCCACTCCCGGTCAAACTTCCAAAATTCCCACTTTCTCCATTTCAAGCCTAATTCTACTACGGACCTCCAAATCACAATCCAGATGCGCTCCTAAGTTCAAAATCACCCAAAGGAGCTAACGGAACCATCAAAACTCTAATCTAAGATCAAGTACCAAAAAGTCAAACTTGGTCAACTCTTCCAACTTAAAGCTTAACTATGAAATTCATTCTTCCAAATCAATTCTGAATAACCTGAAAACTAGAACCGATGATTCACATAAGTCATAATACATAGATTGATGTTATTCAAGACTTCAAATAGATGAAGGGGGTGGAAATGCTCAAAACGACCAGTCGGGTCATTACAATTCGTTTGCAACAAAAAAAATTGCCAATACATGGGGCTAACTTGTACAACTTGTTTCTATGGGGTTGGCCATGCATTCCCCGCTCCCATTATTCCCAGTTCTCGCAGTCCCCAATTTTCATGGCATTCATGCTGCCATATCTAATATTATTCCCCCCAATGTTCGAATGTGAAGTATGCAAATTGGAACACTGAAATTCTTATTTTGTTAGTGGAAACAACTCGTGAACGGTTAAATAGTCTCTTGTTCGATGGCGAGTTTTGTTTCCCATTAGGAACTTGCCATCGAGCCGAAGATTATTTAACCATCCCATAGTGGTTTATGATTTCAATGCCTTGTCATTTAAAGTTCTTAACCTTGTCGATGATGTCCTCTTGTAGTATGTTTTCCGTTGCTGCCTCGTTAAAAACCTTGCCAGAAAAATCCAATTGGGAAAAAAACTGGTCGAAGGGAAAAAGAGTGCAACACATACTTTTAGTATAGATAGGATTCATCAGCAGTAATACCTTTTGAGATGAGTCACATTCTAATTGCTGGGAAATTTGACTTCATCTTGATTTTCCAGCTCGTACGATCCTTTATCGGTGATAGCTGAAACCCGGGGCCTTCCCATGCTGGACCCAGCTTCCCAGTGTTGATTTCTTGAGTGTTCTGAGTCACATTTCTCAAAACCAAGTCTTCTACTTTGAAGTAACTGATATTGGCCCTCTGATTAAGTATATTTTCATCATTTGCTTCCGAGCCACCATTCTCATGTGTGCCAAGTCCATGCATTCATCGAGCATATCCACCATCACCAGCAATGCTTCATTATTTGCTTCTTCGTTTTCTCAGGAAACGTAAGGTTGGTTCCCCTATTTCCACCGGGATCAGAGCTTCAGCGTCGTATACGATAGAGAAAGGTGTCTCTCCCGTGCTTATTTTGTCGTCATTCGGTATGTTTATAGCACACCCAATAAATCTTCGGGCCACTTTCCTTTAACAGCTTCTAACCTCTTTTTGAGGTTTTGGATAATCACCTTATTGGTTGACTCCGCATGTCCATTAGCGTTCGAATGGCACGGTGAGGATGTAACCCTTTTGAGTTTCAAATCTTCGAGAAATTTTGTGACTTTGGAGCCTATAAACTGTGGGATGTTGTCGCAGGAAATTTCCTTTGGTATTTTGAATCGACAAATTATGTGTTCCCATAAGAAGTCGACCACTTCGTGCTCACCAATCTTTTGGTAAGGACCTGTGTAAGACCATTTGGTAAAGTAATCAGTTAAAATTAAATGGAATCTTACCTTTCCGGGACCCAGTGGCAGCGAACCAACTATATCCATCCCCTATTTCATGAATGGCCATGGGGATAGTACCAAATTCAAGAGTTCCGCCGGTTGGTGCACCAATTGTGCATAGCGTTGGCACTTGTCGCATTTCTAAGTGAATGTATTTGCGTCTTATTCCATCCGGGGCTAGTAGTATCCTGCCTTAACCAGCTTTAGTACCAATCTGCACCAGAATGGAACCCGCAAATTCCTTCATGGACCTCTCTCATCACGTAATCTGCCTCTAAAGCTCCTAAATATTGGGCCAACGGGCCTTGGTACTATCTCTTATATAAGTGCCTACCCATGAGGCATAACGAGTTGCCTTGGTGCGTAGTGCTCAAGACGCCTTCGGGTCTTTGAGTAACTTTCCATGCCAAAGATATTCGACGAACTCATTTCTCCAGTCCCTGACTAGGTTGGTTGTGTTCACTTTACAATAGTCATCCACATACAATACCGGATGTTGATGTTGAACAAAAGTACCAAAGTCAGATCCTTTCATCTTCGTAGATGACCCCAAACTAGCCGACGCATCTGTTTCCGTGTTCTCTTCTCTCAGAATATGTCTGATTGACCATTCCTTTAATCGTGGAAGAAATGCCTGAACTTTATTCACATACTGTTGCATGTGTTCCTCCTTTGTGTCGAAAATCCTGTACACCTGGTTTACTACCAGCTGGGAACCACATTTGATCTTTATGGCTTCGGATCCAAGCCCCTGGGCCAGTTTGAGATCTACAACCAAAGCTTTATACTCGATTTCATTGTTAGGTAACAGAACAATTTTAATGGCCTGCCTCAGGGATTCCCTCGAGGGCGTGATTAAAACCACCCCGAGCCCGGACCCTTTCACATAAGAAGCTCCATACGTGAATAGGGTTCAAACTCCTGATGTCATTTCCGACACCAGCACCGCTTCTTTAGAAGCTAAGGGCATTAAACTGTGACTAAAATCGGCTACAAAGTCAGTCAAAACTTGTGATTTGATCGCAATCCTAAGCTTGTATTCAATATCAAACTCACTAATTTCGACTGCCCATTTGGCCAACCGACCTGACAACTTAGGCTTGTGAAGAACATTCCACAAGGGGAAGGTTTTCACAACGGCTATCGGGTGGCACTAAAAATAAGGCCTAAGATTTCGAGAGGCGACTACGAGAGCTAAGACAAGATTTTTGAAGTACGGATAACGAGTCTCTGATCCTAAAATTTTTTTACTATCATAATAGACAAGAAATTGCGTACCTTTATCCTCTCGGACTAGAGTGACACTTATCGCTACTTTTGAGACTGCTAGATACATCAACAATTGTTCACTTTCCTCCGATTTTGATAGTAGCGGGGGGCTTGATAGGTAACGTTTCAGGTCTTTCAAGGCCAGGTGGAATTCCAGAGTCTATTCGAAATTGTTCTTCTTCTTTAGAAGTGAGAAGAAGTGATGACATTTTTTCGAGGATCGAGAGATGAACCTGCTTAAAGCGGCCAATCTTCCGATTAGCCTTTGTACTTATTTTACACTCATTAGCTGGTCTAGAATGTCTTTGATGGCTTTGATTTTATCGGTATTCACCTTGATCCCTCTCTTTGATAACAAGAACCCCAAGAACTTACCGGAGCTAACCTCGAACGCATATTTTTCTGGGTTGAGTTTCATGCTATGCTTCCTCAAGATGTCGAAGGTTTCTTGGAGGTGTTTCACATGATCACCCGCATTCAAAGACTTAACTAACATGTAATACACTCTCTCTCACACACACAGACACATACAAAAACACACACTTCCATTGTTTTTCCTATTTGCTTCGCGAACATTTTGTTCAAGAGCCTCTAATAGGTGGCTCTGTCATTTTTAAGCCCGAAAGGCATCACATTATAACACTATGTGCTAAAGTTTGTTATGAATGAAGTTTTTTCCTGATCCTCCGGGTTCATCTTGATTTGATTGTACCCGTAAATGGCATCAATGAAAGTCATTAACTCGTGCCCGACCGTTGCATCAATCATTTGATCAATGTTTGGAAATGGGAACGAGTCTATAGGGCACACCTTATTCAAGTCTTTATAATCTACGCACATTCTAAACTTGTTATTCTTCTTTGGAACTACATCTACATTAGTTAACCATTCGGGATACTTTACCTCCCAGATTGAACTGATGTCGAGTAGTTGAGTTACCTATTCCTTAACAAACATGTTTCTAACCTCGGATATTGGGCATTTCTTTTGCCTTACTAGAGGGAAGATCGGGTCCATGCTTAGCTTGTGCATGACCACCTAATGGTATACCTGTCATATCTGAGTCCGACCATGCAAAATGATCAACTTTAGTTTTAAGGAAATTAATAACTTATTACCTGAGTTCGGGATTGAGTCATGTTCCAAGTGAAACCTCCTTTACAAGAATTCTTCGAACAAATCCACTTGCTCGAGTTCTTCTGCAATGGACTTGGTTACATCTGGCTCCTCTGATACCTGAAAGTATCTCGGCACCTAGGTTAAGGGAGAAGACGTTGGTTCCGGTAATTTCTATTTACTTGGATCTTTCCCTTTGCTGTTAGAAACCGATATTGTGCTCATTTATCTTGATTCCAGTTAATCTCCTCTTATCTAGTTGATTCCTTCCAAGGTCGGGAATTTCAACATTTGATGATATGTTCAGGGCACATCCTTCATGTCATATATCAACGTCCTTCTGAGATTATGGTGTAACCCATGTCACCGTCTACCACTTCAAATAAGGTGGTCTTGGTTACCCCTTCAGCATTCGTGGGCAGCAAGATCTCTCTTCGGGTTGTCACACTTGCCAAGTTGAACCCTACAAGGATCTTGGTTGTCGGAATGATGCTTCTGGTTAACCTTGCTTGCTCTATCACTCTCCACTGAATGATGTTGGTTGAGCTTCCTAGGTCAACCAACACACACTTAATCTTAAAATCTAAAACACTAGAGAAATTACTAGAGTGTCATTATGTGGTAGAAGAAGTCTGCCGATGTCTTCCTCTGTGAAGGTGATATCGTCTTCGGTGACTTCCCGGAGTCTCTTGTTGTGGGTCACTGATATCTTTGTTTTCTTGGCCGCCGAGATGTTTAAGCCATTGATTTTATTCCCTCCGAAAATCATGTTGATAGTCAATCGAGGATGGTATTCTCCTATCTTCGAGGGTTATGCATTGTCCCAGCTGTGACCGTAATTGTTCTTGGCTTGGTCGCTCAAGAATTCCCTAAGATGGACTTTTTTCAACAATGTCGCCACCTCCTCGCGCAGATACCGGTAGTCCCATGATACTCGCACAATAGGTTAGGATCCCTTTGGCTGGGATCGGATATGATTGGCTTCTGGAATTGTGCTTCTTTGATGTTTCTCATTGCAAATACTAATTCCACTACGCTGATGTTGAAATTGTAATCCGACAACTTGATATATGTGAAATCTCAGACCCTCGATACTTCTTTTTCTTGTTATGGTATGTTGTTCCGGTCGCGGTAGATCCTTCTATCAGGAGAAAACCTATCTGAGGACTAGAACCCTTTGTCGTCGGATCCTTCGGCTCTCTTGTAAGGCAAGAAACAACCTTTAGAAGATCGTCGATCTGCATCGAAATTGTTTTTTAACTTATCCTAGTTGTTGTCTCCGTCTTGTCCTCTAGTTGATGTCAGGAACTCGAAATGATCATCTTTTATCCTTATTTTTGACTCATAACGGTTATGAACATCCGCCCAGGTAGTCTGTTGGGATTCGAGCAGGCTTTCATTCAGCTTTCAGGAGGCGTCGGAGCTCCTCAGATTCAAACCCTTTGTGAATGCCTACGCTTCCCACTCATCTGGTATTGGCAGTAGCAACATCCTTTCTTTTTTGAACCTGATCACGAACTCTTGTAACAATTCAAACTCTCTTTGTGTGATCCTAGATGTTTCCGCCTTCCTGGCCTGGACCTTTCTGTCCCCCGCATGGGCTTTTATGAAGGAATTTGCAAGCATCTCAAAAAAGTCAATTGAATGTTCGGGTAAGAGTGAATACCATGTCAAGGCCCCCTTCGTGAGGGTTTCTCTGAATGTCTTCAGTAGAATCAATTTGATCTCATGTTGAGCAAAATAGTTTCATTTTAGGTCGTGGTATAAGTTGTGATGTGCTCCTGTAGATCTGAAGTCCCATCATATTTTGGAATATATGGCATCTTAAACCTCTTCGGAATTAACTCTGGTGTTGCGCTCGGTTTAAATGGCAATTGAGTGTATTTCTTCAAATTCAGGCCCTTTAAAACTGGGTGCGCCCGGAATCTGATCCATTCGGGCATGAAATTCCTTCGCGTTTTGATCTATTCGTTCGTTCATTTCCCTCATAAACCTCATAAGCTCGATTTTTAAGGGATCACTACCGTTATCATTACCAGATCTATTACCGATCCCCCCGACACCATAGAAGTCGACCTCACCCCTTAGGATGTTGTTATTAACCCTTCGAGCTGTTTGGTTTGCATGAACATTAGGAATAATCGGGGCCCTTCTATTAACATTGTTGGAAGAGTCTAACAACGCTTGCTTCGACTCTGTCATCACTTGATCCTACTTTGAGAGGTGGCCCGTGATGGTTATATGTTGCTCTCCTAGGATTCTTAGTGTTTTTTCAACGTGTTCCTCTTCAGCATCATAGGAAGTTGCCTCAAGTACATGCGGGGGGTACCGCCCTTCACGAACCGGGGTTGCCTCGTCCTCTTCGTTTCTGGTGTGACACAATTGAATCCTTATGTCAAGGAAGATTTTCGTGTCCCTCAATGCTGTGAGCGATGTTTACATCATTAGTTGTCCTTTTCGATTTCTTGCTAAGGAAAAAATCAAACAAGTTAGTAATAAACGCAAGGATCAACTCAATCACGCAACTGTCTAATCCCCATGGTGGGCGCCAAACCGTTTACCCGTAAAATGGTGCAACTGAATTTTTTACATGGTTTATAGACAAGAGAATTGATTTGATCCAAAAATAATAAATAAACAAGATTAGAAGTAAGATTTAGCGATTAAGATTGAAGAAAATGACAAGTCTGGCTCCGAGAACAGCGTCTCCTAAAACATAAATGATATAAAAGAACAAATAAAGTTGTTTAATTGAGAGCGAAAGTAGAATACATCATAAGTTTTGCCAAGAATTTCGTATGTTATAATGGCTACTGAGCCTTTTATTTATAGCTTTACCTAAGGAAACAAGACCTAGGATCAAATCCATCTTAAATGACAATAAAGGGCCCATTGATGAATATGTAACGGCAGGTGCAAATATTCTCTGTAACGGCTACCCATTTAATGTTAGTAAATATTCTTCATTGAGTGTTATCCGATGGCAAACATTCGAACTGCTCTCGCTAACCAGGCTCTTTTCGGGGTTTATCTGATACCACCCAGAGTTGTTGTTTTCGGTGCTGGTTGTCACATGATTCGCCTTTTATCTATCTTCGGTTCCATGTGGCGTGCTATCATTTGATCATTTATTAAGGACCACCCTATACACTTATGCGCTGCCTTTTTATTCTAAGTCTTTAGTCGATCGAGCTAAGCATATTCTTTGAATTTTTTTATGATTACGTATATCATAATCCTAAACAATATCTTTGATACTACATTTTTAGGAACTATATGGTGTAAATTCCATTTCTTTTATAAAAAAAAAGATAGTGACACATACACTGAAACAGAAGGAGTATTAATATTTTAAAACTATGTTACTGATTCAAACATTGAATTTACTTCTAATTAACATGCTAATTCTGAAAAATAAAATATCATCGCGAAGGATAATACTACATAAAGGCTACCTATACTTGGCTCGGTTTGCATCTTGTGCACCTAACTCTGCCGTATATTATAACTCCCAAAATTACCCTTTTGATGTCCATCCTGAGCCATAATCTAGTGTGAAGGGCTTTTCATCAGTCAGCCATGTAGATTATTTAACACGTGGCATTTTTTTTTAAAGTTGAATAAGTTTTTCCTTAAACTTGCATATTTTTTGGATAACTTTTTTGGTTAAATCTATAAACAGTTTTGTCGGAATTCTATTTTTCTCGGCTTCGGTGCATTAAAAGTTTTGAACATATATACAATTTATCACAAATTAACCAAATATTTACTATTTTAATTCGAGCATATTTGGAATTCATTTTTTATATGGCAAAGGGTCTGATATGGCCCTCTACTATCATCAATATTTTAAAAATTCCTCCGTTATAGTATTAGAGCATTAAAGCCCCCACCGTCTTACTATTAAGCAGAAATACCTTATTTTAATAGATGGTCCACGTGGAAAGACCAAACTCATCCAGTTAATTTTAATTTATATCGGACCCAAACCCATTACTCGACCCTAAATATTAGAACCTTCAAATGTGGATAGCTGTAGTATCAAAGACCTAAATTATTTCCCCTTTTTCTTTTCACTCTTTCGAAGATTTAAGAGACCGGCGGTAATGGTGACAAACTGCCGATTTCATATGCTCTTGCTCTAAAGGTTAGTAATTTCTTCATTAAATTGCTGAGTTTTGTATTTCTTAATCAATTTTGCTGATTGTTTGTTATAGTATTCTTATTTTTGTTGTGTATGGTTTCGGTTTATGAATTTAAACTACATCTATGCTTTGTCTTTCATTTTCATATATATACTTTATAGTTTTTTTCTTGTAGTGTTTGCATGATTCAGTTTTGAGGTGGTCCCGATTTGAAATTATTTTATGCTAATAAATTCATATGGGGAATATATCTAGGTGTTCCTTTGTTACTTAAAGATTGTTGTTTTGTTACTTTAAGATTGTTCTTTTATTATTTTGAGGTAGATTTATCGTCTTCTGGTTTAGAGTTTCTCTCAGAGGTAGTTTCTTAAGTGGATTATTATTTTTTATCTTAGTGAAAAAAATACCTTTGTTTTTTGTGATATTGACTGGATTCAATCATTTTTCTTCATTTATTAACTAAAGTGGTCCTAAATGTTTGACCCTAGTTTTATTAAATTATTCTAACGGTTGGACTTAAGTGCATATTTTTTCATTCTTCCTTTGTCTCACATGTCATTTTCTGCCTATATTTATTCCTTTTTTTTTTTTACTTTCATCTTATATAGGTTCTTTTACTGTTTTCTATCCATTCTTATTTGATATATTTGCTAGATTGTTGGAGATGGTGTTAGTTGATTTAATATTCAATTATGATGGTGAATGGGTTACACTTCTTGAAGTTGCGGACACAAAAAATCAACTGCACACTTTCGTAGGGTATGATTCAGACTTGCTACCATATATAGATATAGACAATGTATTCATAAGTGAGCTAGGGTTTGTAGAGGTTCGACAACTTATAGTTGTTGGACCTTCTGGTAAATTCTAAGATGTTGAAGGGGATGTGGGGATTAGACAGTTGATATTCTTGCTTTGTAATGAATATAATGTAGTGAACCTATATGTTATAGATAATGTGATCCCCATATTGGTTGTATTCCCAGTATTGTACATTATAGTGAATCATATCCATGTGTAGATGAGGTTGGTACTAATTGTAGCTTAAGTGAATTATGATCTGACACTAGTTCTGATTTTGAAGGATGTGATACTGAAGAATTACAATCAATCAAAACACAAAAGAAAAGAGACATAACTGAAAAACTGAATGAGAACAAGCAGGTATAAAAAGGCATGGCCTTTAAGGACATACCAGAAGCTAGGAAGTTTATGAAGTTGTATGCTCTAGCCAACAAGAAAGTCTTAAAATTGAATAATAGTGACACAAGGAGGGTTAGTATAAATACATTGTGGGTTGTCCGTTTGTTTGTTTAATATCCAAAGGTAGTAATGCAGGGGTTAAAGTAAAGACATTAAAGACAGAACATAATTGTGGTAGTGCATATATAATAGTAATATTGATTTCAGCACCATTGCACATTGCTTTAAGGGAAAGCTACAAGATAATCCTATGTATAAGATAAGGTATATGTTAATTGATTTGAAAAGGATTTTTGATTTAAATGTCAGTCATCGAGAGTGAAAGAGGGCAAAAATAATGATACTAGAGACCTTAGATGTGAGTTTTTCAGATGAGTACAATAAACTATATGCTTATGCCATTGAATTGAGGGAGAATAATCCAGGAAGTGATGTAGTGATTAATATTTCAAGAAATGCACTTGAAAATATGAACAAAAGATTCTTGAGGATGTATGTTTGTTTCCGAGCTACGAGACCATTTATTGGTGTAGATGGCACCTTTTTAAAAAGGAAGCCAAGGTTCAATTGATAGTTGTTGTTGGACATGAAGAACATAACCATTTTTATTATATGGCATGGGCAATTGTTGATAAAGAGACAAAGCATTATTGGAAATAGTTCCTATAGTTTCTTCAGGGTTCTATAGACCTTAAGGAAGGAGAAGGAATCACTTTCATTTCAGATATGCAAAAGGTATTGTTTCTGATTTTTTTTCTATTTCTGTTGTTGTCTAATTTTCTATCCACATCTACTGTTGTCCATTAAAATTACTTGCTATTTCTATTGCTGTCCAATTTTCTGTCCACATCTACTGCTATCCATTAACATTACTTGTTATATCTATTGCTGTCCAATTTTTATTTCTGGCTATATCTATTGCTGCCCAATTTTTATTTCTGGCTATATCTATTGATGTCCAATTTTTGTTTCTGGCTATATCTATTGTTGGTCAGTTTTATTGCTTGCCATTTATATTTCTGTCATTTTCTAACTGCATGTATGTTTTGAAAATTTTTAGGAATTAATTGATGTAATTAAATTGTTCTAGCAAAAGCACATCATAGGTTTTGTGTTAGACATATCGAGGCTAACTGGTGCAAGACATACAATACTAGGGAAAGCAAAAAACTGCTTTGGTGTTTTTCATGGTGCACTTATGCAGAAGACTTCTAAGACCAACTAAGCAAGCTAGGAGAGTTGAACAATGATGTAGCAGAGAGTTTATTTTGAAGTACTAGCCACAATCTTGATGCAGTGTGCAAGAATCAATCAGTTGATAACAATTTTGAATCCTTCAATTCATGGATTTTAGATGCAAGGCAAAAGCAAGATGTTGGAGGATATTTGACTCAAAGGTATGAACATAGTGACAAAACATGAAGCAGAAGTTAGGACATGGAGCAATGAGTTTAGTCCAAAGAGCCTAGAACTCTACAATGAATTCATGGAGATTGCTCAAGTTTGTAAAGTTAATTCCAATGGAGAAGGAGGATATGAAGTTATTGAAGGGTCTGACAAACATTGTGTATATTTAAGCATGAAGAAGTGCACTTGCAAGGCATGAGACCTTACAAGAATCCCATGTCCTCATACTATTAGAGTTATAATTCACAACAGGGGTGACCTTTTGATAGAGATGCACTAGTGGTACATTAAGGAGGCAATTCTACTTATTTTTAGAAACAAGCTCCAATCTGTTAGTGGAGAAAATTATTAGAAAATTGACCAATCACAAACAATGGAGCCCCCAGAGTTAGTGAAGTCGGATGGCAGGCATAAGGTTAAGAGAGATAGGTAGAAGGATGAGGAAATTAAAAGGCAAAGAATGTGGTCGCAGTTCAGAAAAGGTAGAATCATGACTCGTGGCAAATGTGGACAGCCAAACCATAATGTAAGACCTTGTGCTCAGGTAATCTACAGTTTGCACATTTATTAGAAAATTTTGTACTTATTTATGTTTTTTAGCTTTATTTTTAACAACCAAAAGGAAGCAACTAAGCGAGGGAAAACAACATTTGAAGAGGACAGGAAGTTTGTTAGATTCTGAAACTGAAGATGAAATACATTGTTCAACACTACAAATGACTCAATCAAGTCAAGAAAGTGAATTTATCTTCATGCTTACACCTAGAGTTGTCCAATCAAGCATGGTTCAAAAATTTAAGTTACCAGAGATATTGGAACATAATGAAGATGTTGTTGTTAGGCCAATAGTGATATCAGAAGTCAAGACAAGACTTCAACTGTGGCAGCAGGTAAACATACCATCTGGGACAAGGTCAATCAACTTTACTGGTGATCACACTGGTATTAGTGAGCCCACAAATCTTCCATATTCACTAGTAGGCCAAATGTGGAAGGGGAAAGAAACTACAACTTCAAATCAGTTAGAAAAATAAGGGTAACAAAAGATTTGGAAGCTGAATATAAGAAAATAAATGATTAAGTTATTCTATATAGTTTTGTGTTATGTTGGGATGTAATTACTGCAAACCTAATGACAGTCTCCTATTTAATATTCTATTAATATTGGTACTGGTAACTGAAATGGATGTCATAGTATGACTTAGGTTGTGTTAGTTTTTTAGATTATAGAATGACATCCAATCATCAGTTTGACGTACTATCTTTACTATTTTTGGTGATATGTAATTACTGCATTGACAATACTTCATGATGTGCCTTAACTGCCCAATTTAAGTGCTGAACTTTTAGTGTAATTTTCAGTCATTATCATGTTACAATCAATATTTAATGTTAGTGAAGTTACTTAGTTTTAAAGTGATGCTAGTTTAATATGTGTACTTGTTTCCATGTTCTTTCAACGGTCCAAGAAATTTAATGTTGATTTAATTGGTTTAACGGTTTAATGTGTGGATTGTTTTTGAGACTTCGTTAAATTGTCTAACTGTCCGGGAAGTAGAGACTTGGTTTCATGTGTGTAAATTATTTTCAAATGTCCACGAAGGAAGTGAGTGAATTTTTTAACTTCCTAGTTTTTTACTGCAAGTTTATGGTTTAGTTGACAATTAGAGTGTGCCTTAACTACCCAGTTTAAGTGCTAAACTTTTAGTGCAATTTTCAGTCATTATTCTATTAAAATACACATTAACATGCCATATAAGGAACTACAATTATTGAAGCATTACAGTAGGTTAAAAACTACGCCAAAACATTCATCGTATCACAACCCAGCTGACCAACACAAAACATTCATGACAATCTATGTTTTACAAAAATTCACTTTATCAAAAACCTACGGCACTAAACAAAATGCAAAATTCATTTCATCGACAGTACCGCACCAAATCGGATTAACGTGAAAATGAAACCATAATCAACATCTTCATCTGCATCTCTTTCACTTCCATCTCCCTTGCTTTATTCACTTCTTTATAGCCTCCAAAACATCAAATTTTTCCATCAATTTGTCCCTTCAATCTTGCACATATCCAACCTGTCGTGATGGCTCCTAACACACTTGCTAGGCAATCCGACAAATACATAACAACTAAACAATTGAATGGAACATGCTTAATAACTCAACAACGGAAAAATCTCATAAACATACAATAAAAATATCTGAAACATACTACAACCACCCCAAAATCTGGTGTCAAGGAGTACATGAGATACTAAGTATCAACATAGTTTGAAACTCTAATATAATTGTCTGAGTAATAAACCAATACTGAATAAAATGAAAAGAAGGAGAGTCAAGGTATGCGGCGTCAAAACAGCTACCTTAAAGTCTCCGAGTAGGTTCTAGCACCAAATCTAGCAATCACCGCGTCCAGATGTACTTGGATATGCACACGAAGTGCATAATGTAGTGTGAGTATAACCGACCCAATGTACTCAATAAGTATCATAGCTAACTTCAGCAAATTATAAATGATGCTAGCTATCACCTATACAATTTCATTATTTTAACAAGTACATAGCAATAATAAATACGCCTGGTGTTAGCACATGGGTTCAAACCCTACACATGTGCGCACCAATAGCACATAGCACATAGTACATAGCACATAGCAATAATTCAGGCAACTGCTGCCTCAACCAAGTTTAGATAAGATACTTACCTCAAATAAATCAAATCACTTTGCTAACAAGCCCTTCCCGCCCGTATCAACCTTCGGAAGGCTCGAATCTAGCCCAAATAACTTAATACTATCAGTAAAAGCCATAGGAAATGATTCCAAAAGGTAAAGCTAAGGTCTTTAACTCAAATAAAAAGTCAACCCAAAAAGTCAACCTCGGGCCCGCACTTCGGAACCCGACATTCCAAACACCCGTTCAATTACGAGTCCAGCCATACTAAAATCATCCAATTCCAACCACATATCGCCCCTCAAATCCACAAATTTCATTCTCCAATAACATAGTCCAAAAATCCCCAAAATCTAACTTAGATTCATGAGAAATAGGTGAAATAATCAATGGGTATTCAATATTTATAGACAAAAGTGATTAAAAGTCACTTACCTCTTCAAATTAGGCGCAACCTTCTCCAAAAATCTCTCTAGACCGAACTTCAAAGTCCCAAAAATGAGAAAAACAACCAAACCCTCGTTTTTAACACACTACCAGCGATTTCGCTTCTGCGGCCTCCATTACTGCTATTGTGGTTCCGCTTTTGCGAAAATCGTCTCTCTTCTGCGAAGATCACCAAGCCATGCCCCTTCCGCATCTGCAACACTCCAGCTGCACCTGCAGCGTCACATCTGCGGTCAAGCCCACCGCAGAAGCGGTTACACCAGTAACCCAAATTCTTCAACAATGCATTAAATCCAGCTTTCGATCTGTTAGCCATTTGTAATTCACCCGAGAACCATGAGACCCCATCCAAACATATCAACACATCATACAAACTTAATCGAAGCCTCAAATCACATCAAACAACATCAAAAACACAAATCGCACCCCAGTTCAAGCCTATTGAAACTAATGGATTTTAAACTTCTAAAACCAATGCCGAAACCTATCAAACCAACTCCGATTGACCTCAAATTTTTCACACACGTCATAAATGACACAACGTACCTACTCCAACTCCCGGAACTACAATTCAAGTCCGGTATCAACAAAGTTAGCTCTTGGTCAAACTTCTCAATCTTCCAAACCTTCAACTTTTCAACTTTTGTCAATTCAAGCCAAAATAACCTATGGACCTCCAAATCAATATTCAGACATACTCCTAAGTCTAAAATTACCATGAAAAGCTATCGCGACCATCAAAACTCCATTTCATAACCGTTTACACATAAGGCAACATCCGGTCAACTCTCTCAACTTAAGTTTTCAACCTTGGGACTAAGTGTCCCAATTTATTCCGAAATATCCCCGGAACCAAACCAACCGCCCCGACAAGTCACATAACCACAAGTGAACATAGAATAAGCAACAAACATGGGAATAAAGCTACAATATGCAAGACGACTAGCCGGGTCGTCACACGTTCTAACAAATACAATCAATAATTATGTTAAAACGCAGAAAAATAAAACTTTAAAAAATTAAAGTAATGAATTACAAGCAAAATTAAAACTCACTTCAGGTTTAGCACACTATTAAAATCTTCTTTAGGGCTGTTTGTAGTCATCGAAGTGAATGTGTTCGCAATCTCTCCACAATAGCACATCTTTCTCGATGTAACAATAGAACTAGACATTGAACGAACTTTTTAAGACTACCTTGTAAACGAAGAAGAACAAAAAACTGAATGAAAAGTTCTGGCTTTTCAGTTATGGAAGAGAAGGAGATATGGAAGAGAAGGAGAGACAGAGCGCTTCTATTGCTGGAACAAAAAATAAGTGAACAAAGTAGGGTTCACATATTAATAGGGTGAAAGTTCTAATATTTAGGGTCGGGTAATGGGTTTGGGTCGAATATAGATTATAGTAAACTGGATGAGTTTGGTCTTGCCACGTGGCCCATCAGCTAAAAGAAGGGTATTTATGCTTAATAGTAAGATGACAAGGGCTTTAATGCTCTAATAGTAATAGGGGGCCTTTCTAAACTATTGATAGTAGTAGACGGACATATCACACCTATTTCTATTTTTTGTATAACAGTGGGGGAGGGGGGGGGGGTACTATTTCATGGATAACTCCACAAAATTTTATCGATTGTGCCCTAAAGGCTGATGTTTAACTATTGTCCTCGTTTTTAACTTTGTTACGAAAATAAACATCTTCTTCACCAAGAACAACATAGTACTTACATATTGGAAGCTTGAATTTACTGTTTGGAGGTGAAAGCTAGAAGTTAATGATTAATTTGTTAATTATAGATAATTTGTGCATAACTTTTTAGTTCAAACATTGATTTAGTGATTTTCTTTAAAAATCTTTGTACTTCAATTTTTTATCCTTAAAAAATATTGAAAAATACAAATCGATTCTTTTTTATTTGGTACTATTAGACTAAATTGGTAATTGAAAATTGTTTGTGTTGGTATTTGGAGGATTTGTTTCAAATTTAAGATCATTTGGAGCAGATTTGAGTAGGTTTGATCGAAACTAAAAATTTTAGTTGCGAAAAATACTTTATTTAATTATATAAACGAATTATGTCAATTGGGTAGAGTTAGATGAACGATTTAACATATAGGTTGATTGTACAAATTTTTTGGTTAAATTTGTAAAATGTATTAGTTAGAATTCTATTTCTCGGGAGAAGTGCACAGTTAGCCACTAATTAGAGATGTCTTTACTCTTTAGTCACGGTTTAAAATGTATTTACTCTTTAGCAGTGCTTAATAAATTTTTACCCGCCCGGACGAAAATACTCTTGTATTAGACATTAGTGTTGTGTAAATATTAAGGATATGGTGTCCTTAACTTCATGAATGTTGCGTAAATATTAAGGACAAAGTGTCCTGTATTTTCACCTTCTGTTATTAAACTTTAGGACATTATATCCGTAACTTCATATGTGGAGTGTAAATGTTAAGGACATGGCATCCTTAACTTCATATGTGCAGTGTAAATGTAAAGGACATAATGTCATTAACTTGTATTTCCACTTTCTGTTGTTAAACTTTAGGACCTCATATCTTTAACTTCATATGTGCAGTGTAAATGTTAAGGACATGGTGTCCTTAACTTCACGTGTGCAGTGTAAATGTTAAGGACATTGTGTCCTTAATTTCATGTGTGCATTGTAAATGTTAAGGACATAACGTCCTTAACTTTATGAGTGTTGTGTAAATATAAATAATATGGCGTCCTTAACTTCGTGAATGTTGTGTAAATATTAAGGACAAAGTGTCATGTATTTGCACTTTTCGTTATTAAACTTTAGGACATCATGTCCTTAACTTTATATGTGTAGTGTAAATATTAGGACATGGCGTCCTTAACTTCATGTGTGCAGTGTAAATGTTAAGGAGATCATGTCCTTAATATTTAAGCAACACTCATGAAGAAAGGATAAAAATATCTTTTCGTATTAATTTTAATAGAGTAGTGGCTATTTTTGCTTAGCATTAAAATATTGAATAAAAACTAAATACCATGTTAAAAAGTGGCTATCCCACTCCATTTCTATATCTTTCCTATATTTTTCTCGGCATAGCTACAATTCTAATTTCTAAACATGTAACAACTTATTACATATTAAATAAAATTTTACTATTTAAACTCGCACATTTTTGGAATTTATATTTTTATGATGGTAGAGTCCGAGTTAACTTGTGGGTATCACACTATTCCACCAAATACTTGATATTTATAACCAATATAGATATTGAGTAACTCTATCCATCAAAGTTTAGGAAGATAAAAATAAACACCGAGTATTTTTTGCTCCCACTGAGATTTATCTTTACATAAAAAACGGCTAGATTTCGATTATTGTTACCACTTATGTTTAACCGAAGAATTAGACCCTTTGATTAAAGATTATTTTAAAGATGAATATGGGTTACTGATAATCAAGGAAATGAATAAAAATGAATAATAGACAATATTGCAGAAGTATAGAAAAGCGAAGTCAATTATATTCGAGAATCAGATGCCTTTACAAGCTGTCTTCCCCTCCCTTATGTAGGAGATTCTTATAACGTACAACTATTGTTATGGTTTCTCATTAATGACTAATTATGACATTAATTAGGCGTTACAAAGGATAACGGTAATTGGGTTACGGTTACATTACGTTCGAGTAATCAATGGTGGGTCTTTGAATTTGCTCGTAGCTTTGTCTAGATTCATTCAGACCGTGCCTCTCTCCTGTTTTGATCAAGTTGAGTTTCTCGTGGCTGATAAGCTCGAGGGTTTACTGAACCGTGCCTCTTTGTACCGTACCTCTTCGAAGGATCATATCCAACTGTCGCATTTTTCTGTGTCCACGTGACTGACTGAGTTGTCAAAAGCTAGCTTACGTGTGAAACTCTTTTTTACCAATACAGATAGTCCCCCACTTACCATATATTTAACGATTAATATTTGGTAAGTGGATATTCATTTATGGCAGAAATATTTTGCCGCCCGCTATTCCTCGAATCATTGTATCCTTCTATGCACCATATGCGTCGTTTGTCACTTCCATTTAATGCTCGTACCACGTGTCCTTTTCGGATTGGTTCTGCATTTACTCAGCACCTTTTAGGGGTTTTCGCGGATGTGCCAGTCCCGAAGTGACATCTTTAATTATGACTTTTCATCATTGTTTTTCTTTTTTCCCCATGTTTGACGGTCGTCCTCAAGTATAAATAGCTTTCTTCTTTTCTTTGCTTCCACGAAACACTTTTAACTTTGTCTTTTGTAAAGAACTTCCTTCTTGCCTTTGCAAACATGTCTTCTTCAAATCAACCTCAAGGAGTAATTGATATTGAAAGTTTAACGCCATCTTCTGCTCCGACTAGGAGTCGGAGGGGTGGTAGACTTAGAAGTCTAGGATCCACTCCTTCGAGGGGCTCCTCTTCTCCTAAGATAGTTCCTTCTTCTTCCACTAGATCTCTAGTTTCTCTAAGGTTTTGGGTTTCTCGGTCTCTGTCTAGAGGTAGAGGAGAACGCCTTCGTGAACCTGGAGTCGATGAAATTATGCCTATTGAGTTTGTTTTTTCTAGGGATAGTCAAGTTCTTGTAGACCAATCTTCTTCTCTTGAAAGTGTTAAAAGATATTCAACCTTTATAACTGAGGGTCAAATTTCCCTTGTTCGTAGGGAGTGCTTTTGGAGGTCTGACTTTCCTGTCTATGTTCCGAATAGTAATCAAAGAATAACGTCTTACAAGATGGGATATTCTTTTGTTTATACGTATCCTTTAACTCTAGGGTTTAGACCCCTCATTGACCCAATTATAATTGAGTTTTGTCGTTTTTTCAATACATGCTTAGGACAAGTTGGTCCACTTGTGTGGCGAGTTGTCTCATGTCTTAGGAGTTTAGTTTATTTAGCCTAGGTTCCTTTTACTTTCAATCATCTTATTCATCTCTACTCTCCTACCTTATTTCGTGAAGGGGTTTTCACTCTAACTGCTAGAAGCAAAAGAGTGTTGGTAACTCCTGGAGATGATAAGGATAGGGGTTGGTACCTCCGGTATGTTGTTGTACCCACTGTTGGTTTAGTGGGTGAAGAAATTCTTCCCTTCCCTGAGAAGTGGAATCGTGCACGTGAGTATGCTCTAGCTCACATTTATTTACTTTTTCTTGTTTTGACTTGAGATGTTTTATTAACACCGTATCTATTTTTTCTTTTCTCAGCAATCATGAATACTGTTGAGAATGTCTCCCGTATTCGTGATTGGGTAGAAAAATTGTTGTCCGTTGCTCCTTCAAAAGAGAGATCTTGGAAGTACCTCGCTTGGAGGTATGGTTGGCAAGTAAAGACCCACGGTAAGTGAAGCTCTTGTTCTTGCTTCTTTCCTTACTCGAGTCTCTTTTTTTGTCGTTTAACTTTTTCCCTTTTAATAGGGTTCTAGACTCGTGGAGTGTCTGCTTCATCTATCCCGAAGATGTCCTTGGCTCAGGCCCAGGAAATTATTGTTGGTTCATCTTCCTCGAAGAGGAAGATTGGTGAGTCTCGTTCCGTAGAAGAAGAAGACGAAGGTGTTTTAGTGCACAGGCCACAAAGAAGGCGAGTGGTTTTATATGATGAGCTTACAACCTTAACCTTGCCTTCCGTGTCTGTGATTGAGCCCCCTGTACTTGATGATGTTTCCCATTCCCCTATTCATGAGGGTGTTGATCTCGCTCCTGAAGATGTCCCTTTGGCTGCTGTCTTTCCTGCTTCTTTGAGAGAAGCTGTCTCGTCTGTTCCTTTGGCTATTTTAACTTCTGCTGTTGCTTTGCCCGTAACTTCCTCGACTCTTCAACTCTCTGTGCCTGCTGCTTTGCCCGTGGCTTCTCCAACTCCTCAACCCTCAGTGCCTGTTGTTGTTCCATCTCTACCTGCTTACATGCCTTCCGTTAGGGAAGTGGGGTCTTCCAGTAGAGAGATGCGGCATGTGGTAATAGAGGTTCCAGCTGAGGGGAATCTTTTCAAGAAAACGGGTGAGCCCGAAGTGTGGCTTAAGCCTTTGATAGGTCCCTCCGAGAAAGCAAAGCTAGCCAACCACAATGCTCTTACATGGGCCAATGAGGTCGTGCATACTTCTTTGAAGGTATGATGCAAGTTATCCTCTTTCGTTTTCGTATATGAAATTACGATATCTGACTGGTTTATTTCTTGTAGATTAACCTTATAGGCATGGAGCTTATGAAGAGGATTTCAAACACGGACCAAGAGACAAAAGAGTTGCAGGCCGATGCTGATAATTGGAAAGCACATTGTGATAGCCTAAGGATTGACATGGATGCTTTAGAAGAGGAAAGAAGTACCTTGAAACGGCAGATGAGACTCATGGTAGCAGAGCTGGAAGTAGAGAAGGCTTCTTGCAGTCATGCTGATAAAGATAAGAGTGTTCTGGAGTCTTTGTTAGCGGCGCAACTGTCCCGTGCCTCAGAGGAGATTAGAGACTTGAAAAACTTGTTGGGAAAGAAGGAGGAATACCCAGGCGAGCTTGTGCAATCACTCACTCGTACTCAAGAAGACCTTCATAAGGCTTTAGATAAAGCTCAAACTTTAGAGGAGTCGATTGTACCATTAAGGGCCGCTCATGAAGCTGCGGAAGCGGAGAAGGACGGATTGAGAGTCGAGCTTCAAGTATGGGCGAAGGATTATGAAGATTTGGAAGAGGTGGCTGCTGTCGATGTGAGCTGGGCGTACATGAATTCTCGCCTTGGCACATTGATGGAAATGAGTCAAGAGGGTTTTGACCTTAGTGCCGAAATAGCTAAAACTAAGGAAGCCATGGAGAAGGCTCAACAAGGTCATAACCTCTCTTCACCTGATGGTGAGATTCTAGCCGCTCATGCCTCTTCATCCCCAATTGCTCCCGTTCCTTATGCAAGTGAAGTCAACCCCTCTCTTGAAAAGATTTAGTTGGTTTATCCCCTTTTTTTTTCTTTGTCTCAATTGGTGGTTACCCCTAGTCCCATCGGCGTAAATTTGGCTTTCTTTAAAGTCACCAAATGACAACTTAGGGGCACCACAATGTATATAAAAATTTTATACGGCTAAGTATAAGTTAATACTTAGTTTTAGCTGTTTTAATATACAAATGTTAGTTCGACTTTTGTTGATTTTCTGTTTCACTCTTTAAGTCTTTTGCATGCTTCGTTTTTCGAGGTTTTAGTTTTACCTTTGAGTTTTGCATGTGGAATGCTTTAGACTACTTGAACCTTTTTTGTAATAGGCACGGTGTCATATTAAATATGTGCTTTTTTGTAATATGCATAGTTTATGGAAGAGGGCCTTTTATAATTGGCATGAAGAAGATGTCTCAACTTCATGATAATGCAATAGAGTGATAGGAATTTTACACATGTTTTAAGAATGTTTGCAAGGAAAGTTTTTTTGTTTGAACTTCCATGACATTTTACATGTGTTTGGTAACGTCTAAAACTCATGCTTGCAACTGTTTTTGTTTAACAGATTTGATATACTCTTGTATTTCGTAACTGTTTTTCATAGGTAACAGTTTTTCGATATTAATACAAGGAAACAACTATTTTTTATTAGTAACAGTTTTATAAAGATTGGGGTTTTTATCCGCAACTGCTTTGGAAACAATTTTCTAATAAGTACGAGGGAAATGTTTTCTTATTCGTAACTGTTTTTATTTGATAACAGTTT
>ML379443.1:56298-84353 GCA_005239525.1 Nicotiana knightiana
AGCTTTGTGCCTATCATCTAAAAAAGTTAGTAAAATTTTTAAATGTTCAAAATAAAATCGAACGTGTGATACCTGACGGGGGGTATTCTTTTCTTTTAGAAGTAATACTTCTTTAGATGGATGGTGTTCCATCTTGTTGGTAGAACTCTGTCGTCCATAGCTTCTAACTCATAGGCGCCTTTCCCAGCTATGCCTCGGATTTTGTAAGGTCCTTCCCAGTTTGGATTTAGCTTTCCTGCACCTGCTTATTTAATTGATTGAAAGACTTTTTTGAGGACAAATTCCCCTATCTTAAAGTACCTGAGATGAGATTTACGGTTGTAATAACGCTCTATGATTTGTTTTTGAGCTGCCATCCGTATCAATGCTGCTTTTCTCTATGGTTCGAGCAGGTCCAGGCTGGTCCTTAATTTGTGATCGTTTTCACCCTCCATGGATGTTGAGAACCTTATGCTTGGTTCGCCAATCTCCACAGGTATTAAGGTTTCTGATCCATAAACAAGTGTGAACGGAGTTTCTCCCGTGGCTATTTTTGAAGTTGTTTTGTATGCCCATAGTACCGCTAGTAACTCATCAGGCCAGTTTCCTTTGGCTTTATCCGGCCGCTTCTTTAGATTGTTGATGATGAACTTATTCGTTGACTCAGCTTGACCATTAGCCACGGGGTGGTACGACGTTGAAGTGATCCGCTTGATTTGCCAACTTTCGAAGAATTCTGTGATTTGCGAGCCTATGAATTGTGGGACATTATCACACACGATTTTCTTTGGTATTCCAAAGCGGAATATTATGTTTTTCCATAAGAAGATTTTAACTTCCTTTTCTCGCACATGTTTGAATGCTTTTGCCTCTACCCATTTTGTAAAATAGTTAGTTAGCACGAGTAAAAACCGTACCTGTCCTTTAGATGTGGGAAGAGGTCCCACTATGTCCATACCCCATTTTATGAAAGTCCATGGAGATATTATTGGATGTAATAATTCCGCTGGTCGATGCATGTTATTGGCAAATCTTTCGCATCTGTCACATTTGGATACGAAGTTCTCAGCTTCTTCTTCCATCTTAGGCCAATAATATCCAGCTCTGATTAGTGTTTTCACTAAGGATCTCGCCCCTGAGTGATTTTCGCAGTGTCCTTCGTGGAATTCTTTCATCACAAATTCCGTTTGGTTAGGTCCGAGGCATTTAGCTAGGGGTCCTCCGAACATCTTGCAATAAAGTGAGTTGCAAATAAGGCAGTACCGTGCAGCTTTGCGGCGAAGTGCTTGAGTTGCTTTCCTGTCTTCAGGTACGGTGCCATTCTGCAAAAAATTAAGAATTTCGTTTCTCCAGTCCCAGGTTAGGTTGTTGAAAGTTACCTCATTCCTGTCCTAGTCTATTATTGAATGAAATAGTTGAATGACAATTGTATTGTCTTTGTTCGTNACTGTTTTGAATTGTCTCACGAACTCTCGTGCTTTTTTGATATACTGTTGCATTCTAGTCTCTCGAGCGATGTAAGTCCCCTGTATCTGATTTACTACCAGTTGGGAGTCGCTGTTGATCACAATTTGCTCGATTGAGAGCTCCCGTGCGAGTTCAAGCCCTGCAATAACAGCTTCGTACTCTGCTTCATTGTTAGTTATAGGATAACACTTGATAGCTTGCCGTGTCTTTTCACCCGTGGGTGATATTAAGACTATGCCTAAGCCGGCACCTTTTATATTTGAAGAACCATCGGTGAACAAGGTTCATAGGCCTGGATTAGCACCGTTAAAGAGTTGTAACTCTTTTTCTACTTCAGGTATAGTGCTATTAGTAAAGTCAGCAACAAAATCAGCTAGTATTTGAGACTTAATTGTAGTCCTAGGCTGATAGATTATTTCATGCTCACTTAATTCTATGGCCCACTTGGCTAATCTTCCTGACAATTCCTGTTTATGCAGAATATTTCTTAAAGGATATGAGGTCACAACGGTGATTGGGTGGCATTGAAAATATGGTCGTAATTTTCTAGATGCCATTATTAAAGCTAAGGCTAACTTTTCCAGATGTGGATATCTAGTCTCAGCATCTAGCAAAGTTTTACTTACATAATAGATAGGTGATTGTTTACCTTTTTCTTCTCTTACCAATACTGCACTTACAGCAATTTCTGAGACAGCCAGGTAGATGTACAATCTCTCCCCTTCTTTTGGCTTTGAAAGCAGTGGTATATTTCGATAGATAAATCTTCAGATTCTTCAGGGCTTGCTGAAATTCTTCAGTCCATTCGAACTGATTCTTCTTTTTGAGAACTGAGAAGAATTTAAAACTTTTTTCGAAAAATTTAGAAATAAACCTACCCAAAGCTGCTATTCTCCCTGTCAGTCTTTGAACTTCCTTTTTTATTTATTAAAATATCAGGTATTTCCTCTATAGATTTAATTTGTACGGGATTTACCTCTATTCCTATGTTTGATACAATGAAACCAAAAAATTTACCTGATTGCACTCCAAAAGCGCATTTCTCTGGATTTAACTTCATATTATACCTGCGTAAAATATCAAAAGCAGTAGAGAGATGCTGGAAATGGTCTTGTGCTTGTGTTGATTTTACCAACATATCATCAATATAGACTTCCATCATCTTTCCAAGATGTTCTTGGAACATTTTAGTCACTAACCTTTGATAAGTGGCTCCAGCATTTTTTAAGCCAAAAGGCATAACTTTATAACATTAAGTTCCCTTGTTTGTAATGAAGGAAGTTTTTTCTTCATCGGAGGGATTCATTTTAATCTGATTATAACCAGAATATGCATCTAAGAAGCTCAATAATTCATGACCTGCTGTGGCATCAATCATTTGATATATATCTGGCAATGAGAATGAATCTTTGGGGCATGCTTTATTTAAGTCAGTATAATCTATGCATACTCTCCACTTGCCATTCTTTTTAGGTACAAACACGGTGTTTGCTATCCAGTTAGGGTACGTTACCTCTCATATCGAACCAATCTTCAAGAGTTTCTGTACCTCTTCGTCGATCACTTGGTTCTTTAATGGTCCTTGCTTTCTTTTCTTCTGCTTAACAGGTACGAAGGATAGATCTTCATTTAGTTTATGAGTCATCACTTCTGGTGGGATGCCTGTCATATCTAAGTGGGACCACGCAAAGCAGTCTGCGTTAACCTTTAAATAATCAATTAACTTACCTCTTCGAGCAGGGCCTAGCCTCGTGCCTATATACACTTTCTGCTCGGGATTTTGTTAAGATAATGGAACATCTTCGAGCTCCTCCGTAGTTGTTTTGATTTGATCATCTTCCTCCGGTTCACGAATGACGTCCGGTCATGAATCTGCATCTGTGTGGTATAGTACAGCTTCCGTGGTAACTTGATTCTCCTTCTCGTAAGTATTTTCTTTCGTACCTGTTTCAGCAATAATACCTTCCGTACCTATTTGGGTAGTAATTTCTTCCATGCGTGTTTGGGTTGTGTTACCTGCTTGGGAGATTCCCTTATCTCGTAATTCGTCCACCTCTATTTTCTTGTTGTAGTGTACCACATAGTTTATCTTTCTTGCGGTCTGCTGATCTCCTTTGATTTGTTGAATCCCCCATTCAGAGGGGAATTTAATTACCTGATGCAACGTGGAGGGTATCACTTTCATGACGTGGATCAATGGCCTTCCAATGATCACATTATAAGCCATGTCAGTATCGATGACTTGGAACCTGGCACTTTTGATCACCCCCTCAGCATAAGTGCTAAGCTCAATTTCTCCTTTTGTTATAACGGTAGAGTTATCAAACCCTGATATGGCTCGTGCCCTTGGGATTACTTGATTCCCCAGTAGCATTTCTTCCACGACTCTTAGCAAAATGATATTGACTGAACTGCCTGGATCAATCAATACTCTTTTTACGTTAGTGTCATGAATAAGTAAAGATATTACCAGAGCATCATTGTGCGGAAGCATTAATCCGCCGATATCTGCATCATCTAAGGTTATATTGTCTTCTTCCATATTTTCACGAGCCCGTTTCCCATGTGTAATGGTAAACTTTGTGGTTGTTTTGTAGATCACTACATTTACTTCTTCACCTCCGTGTATCACGTTGACAGTTCGTTTTGGAGAAGGAGGCTTTGGGGGCTCCTTCCTGTTCTCATATATACCTGTTTACCTTTATCACTAAACAATTATGTTAAATAGCCATGTTTTAATAAATTTTTTACTTCACCTTGTAAAAATCTGCAATCCGTAGTTTTGTGCCCATGATCGTTGTGGAATTCACATCAGTGATCTGGGTTTCTTCTACTTGGATTTGACCGCATCTCTTTGGGACACTTAACCTTGTCTCCCATGTTCTCAATATAGAGACAAGTTCAGTAGTACTTACATTAAAGGTATGATCCCCAATTTGAGTACTACCTCTAGGTCGTTCATCTCGATCTTTTCTGGATCTAGACGAGGATGAGACTAAGTCTCTTCCTTGTGGTCTATAGTCCGACCTAGTGTTTTTGAACCCGGGGCGGATATCTCGTTCCGAGGGTCCTAAGTAGGGATCGTACCTGTTTTTACATGATCTTCTATCTGATTCAGGATGTCTGGATCTAGAATGATCTTCATCTCTCGAACGAGCAATGATATCTTCTTCTATTCTGATTTTAGTACTGTACCTGTTATATACATCGTTCCATGCTGTAGCGGGGAATTCTCTTAGACTTTCCTTAAGTCGTCTCATGGATTCTGAGCTTTTATCGTTTACGTTGCTTGCAAATGCCATGGCTGCCCAATTATCAGGCACCCTGGGTAACTGCATTCTTTCTCGTTGAAACCTGTCTACGAACTCACGGAGTAGTTCCGTATCTCCTTGTTTTATTTTGAATATGTCTTCCATTCTCTTCTCAACTTTTTGTGCACCAGAGTGTGCTTTTATAAACGAATCTGCAAGCTCAGCAAAAGAGTCAATAGAATTTTCAGGGAGAAGAGAATACCAGGTTAAGGTCCCTTTGGTAAGTGTTTCCCTAAATTTTTTGACAAGGACTGATTCAATCTCCTATTTTGTTAAGTCGTTGCCTTTTACCCCAGTAGTGAAAGCAGTAACATGGTCACGTGGGTCAGTTGTTCCATCATATTTGGGAACGTCAGTCATTTTAAACTTCTTGGGTATAGGCAAGGGTGCCGCACTTGGCTTCCAAGGTTGTTGAGAATATCTATCAACATCAATGCCTTTGATGATAGGTGGTACTCCAGGAATTTGTTCAATGTGATCGTTCTGCTCCTTCATATGTTTCTGCATTGTTAGCAGTAAATTTGTAATTCTGAGTTATTAGATATACCTGGTCTCGTTTCGAGAGATTCATTAGGAGTATCTCCTCTTCCTGAGTTTGCCAACCCAGATTGAGGATTTTCCATGGTGATGGTGTTATTGGGGGGTGGCGTCGGCGGTGTAGGTAACGTTGCAGGTAATCCTCTCGCAAATTCTTGCAAATCTTGGCTCACATACTCCGCAATTATCTGCTTTACACGATCTTGTTCCACAATTTGATCATTATCACCATTGTTGTTATTGGATCTTTCTGGGGATTGTTCCGTTGAACCACGTGGAGTTCCTGAAGGCGATGGAACCGAGGTTCCACTCATTTGCTAGTTGTTGTCGTTGGAGTTTGACATAGTTCAGAGGATATCACTTGAAAAGCAAACAAAGATTATCAGATTCCCGGTAACGGAACCAATTTGTTTAACTAAAGAATTAGACCCTTTGATTAAAACTTATTTTTAAGATGAATACGGGTTACTGATAATCAAGGAAATGAATAATAGACAATATTGCAGAAATATAGAAAAGCAAAGTCAACTATATTCGAGAATCAGATGCCTTTACAAGCTGTCTTCCCCTCCCTTATGTAGGAGAATCTTATAACGTACAACTCTCGCTATGGTTGCTCATTAATGACTAATTATGACATTAATGAGGCATTACAAAGGATAACGGTAATTGGGGTACAATTACATAACGTTCGAGTAATCAATAGTGGGTCTTTGAATCTGCTCGTAGCTTTGTCTATATTCATTCTGACCGTGCCTCTCTCCTGTTTTGATCAAGTTGAGTTTTCTGTGGCTGATAAGCTCGAGAGTTTATTGAATCGTGCCTCTTTGTACCGTACCTCTTCGAAGATCACATCCAGCTGTCATGTTTTTTTGTGTCCACGTGACTGACTGAGTTATCAAAAGCTGACTTACGTGTGAAACTCTTTTTTACAAATACAACTTATAAATCTGGCTATTTTTGAGCTTAAGCGAAAGTGGAATGAATAAGCACAAAAAAAAAGTTTATTGGAAACAAAATTCAAACGGTAAATGGAGTCAAGTTGTATAGAAAATTTTATGCGTTATACGGAAATTATTTTTTACAAAGTTTTTAAAATTTGGTCTTCACCCGGTAAACTTTGCTCCTTCCCGGTAAAAGGAAAGCTGAAAATTTTATTCACCACCGGTTGAAGACTGGTAACAGAATTGACAACTGTCTCTGCCCGTAAAAGAAGCTCCATCGTCACGTATTCCGTTAATTCCTTCCCACTCCCACCCATCCAACTGAACTGGTTCTCGCGTTTTAAATCCTTCCCTTCATTCCTTCCTCTCCCCCTATCCCGACACTTCTCTCTCTTTCTTTTTCTTTTGGCCTCCGCTTGGTACGTTTTTCCTTAACATTCATTTCATCTCTCCTTTTTCCCACCTTTAATTTCTTCTCTCTCTAGAAATTTCATATGTGCGTACATTATAATAAGCTAAAACTAATTCCATTTTTATTTTTCTCCTCGTGCATGTGGTGATTTTCAGCCAGAGGCTGCTTCTTATCTCATTGTCAAGCTTCGTAAGTTTCCTTCGTCGTTTCGGTCTTCACCGATTGTATAAACGTATGCATTTTTCTGTATATAGTTGATTGATAATGTATGAAAATCCTTTTGTGAGTATATTATTGTGGTGTTAGTGTGTGTGTGTGTTCGTGAATATGGATGTATATGTATGTTAATTAATTTCGGAAACGAGCCTGTTTATGCGTCGTATTATGATTACGGATTTTATTAAAAATATTATGTATATATTTGACTATCATGATCAAAGCTGATCTTCATTTTTATACAGGTTTAATTGTAAATTCAGTTGGTTAATACTAGTAAATCTGTATATATACCTGAATATACATGTGTGTGTGTATCCAATGCATATGCATAATGCATGATTGTGAATGTACGTACTATAACGTTGTATATATGTGTTTATTGATGAATTAACTGGATCTGTGTTCCATAATGATTGTGAATGTACGTACTATAACGTTGTATATATGTGTTTATTGATGAATTAACTGGATCTGTGTTCCATAATGATTGTGAATGTACGTACTATAACGTTGTATATATGTGTTTATTGATGAATTAACTGGATCTGTGTTCCATAATGATTGTGAATGTATGATAATATGTGTGTATGTGTTTAATCATATATATGGATGTATAAGCGTTAATTTTCGTGAATTTTGATCGTGAATATTGATGATTATATATATATGAGTGAATATGTAAATATTTTGAACAGAAATTGAACGGAAGAGAGGGAGAAAGGAAAAGCGGAGCTGGAGGACCTGGAAGGGAGCGGTGGTGTCGAAGCCTAAGCTACATTCAGTTAGCTAAGCTACCGACAACACTGACTTAGGAGAGAAAAAAAATAAAAAGATGACGAATCCGGCGAGACCGGCGGAGGGAATGGATCCCCAAACACCGGTAGCGGGTGGAGCGGGGCCGTCGTCACTGACTCGGCGGCCGTCGCGCAGCGCCGCCACCACTACGTTCTCTATGGAGGTGTTTGACAACGAGGTTGTTCCCTCTTCTCTCCAGTCCATTGCCCCAATCCTTCGCGTCGCTAGAGAGATCCAAAATGAACGCCCTCGTGTCGCCTATCTATGTATGTCTCTCTTCACCTGCTATATTACATTCAAGCTATATACTACTCCTATTAAATACGCGAATCTCTGCAATTAATTTCTCTATTTTTTTCTGTTGTTATAGGTCGGTTCTATGCGTTTGAGAAGGCGCATAGATTAGACCCCACCTCAAGTGGACGTGGTGTTCGGCAGTTCAAAACTAATCTCTTCCAACGTTTAGAGCGCGTAAGTATGATTCCATTTATTTATTTTAGAGTTTAACTAGTATTGAATTTTTTAAAAATTGTTTCTTTAACACGTGTATATAAGATAAAAGCTCTTATTTTAATATCCTCTTTATTGTTTATTTCTTACTTGAGGGAGAAAATCAAGTGGTTATACACTGGGAAATGCTACTTTCTCTGTTATATAGGGGCAAAGAGAGGCATTATACCGATTCGGTTCAGTTGTTTAACAAGTTCGTCAGTTAATGGGGGAAAATATAATATAGGCAGCTATTTTTTGATGGAAATTTTCAGAATGTAATGACGGGTTGATGCAAAGTCGTCTACAAATGCTTGGATAATGTGCATAAATTTTCATATTGTACTCTGGGTATTTTAACTTTTAGGGAGTTATAAGGATTAATTACCGGTAGGGCACTGTTGCGTCAATTGTCTAGGTCCTCAATATTCCCAGCAGATTCCTTTTGTTCCCAATTGTTAAGTTTAGCTAAAGGAATTGGTTTCACTCAGGACAATGCGTCGAGTCTTGCTTCTCGGGTGAAAAAGACTGATGCACGGGAGATTGAGAGCTTTTACAAGCAATACTATGAGCAATATGTCGTGTCACTTAACAAGGGAGAACAAGCAGACAGGTAACTGTAACTATCTTTGTTTCATAAACATCCTTTTTATAGATTTGTTGCGAGGCCTGGTACTAATTTGTTTTGGTTTTTTCATCTTTTGAAAACAGAGCTCAGCTTGGCAAAGCATATCAGACCGCTGGAGTGCTTTTTGAAGTTCTTTGTGCTGTTAACAAGTCTGAAAAAGTTGAAGAAGTTGCTCCTGAGGTCAGTAATAATATTAAAAAAATTATTTGTGCAATTATGAAGGTTCCACTTAAATGTTCTTAACTTTTCTGGCATTCACTGGGGGATTCTATGCAAGAGCTGAATGACATGAATTATTGAACAGATCATTGCCGCAGCAAATGATGTTCAGGCCAAAAAGGAAATATATGCCCCCTATAATATTCTTCCCCTGGATTCAGCTGGAGCATCCCAGTCCATTATGCAACTTGAAGAGGTACTACAGAAACACATACAGACAGAAAAAATAGGCACATATAGTTTGGAATAGTATGTAAAGACTCTTCACATTCCCTTTAAAACTCCTCACCAGGTTAAAGCGGCAGTTTCTGCTCTCTCGAATACACGTGGCTTGAATTGGCCAGCTTCATTTGAACAACAAAGGCAAAAAGCAGGGGAACTGGATGTTCTAGATTGGCTAAGGGCCATGTTCGGGTTTCAGGTAATAGTTTCTAATTCGAAGAATAAGATTAGAATTGCTTGAAACTCTACTCAGGTCTTTGGTCAGAATGAAAAATTATTAACCTGTTTGTGTTGTCTGCAGAGGGATAACGTAAGAAATCAGCGGGAGAATTTGATTTTGCTTCTTGCAAATATTCATATAAGGCTAATTCCCAAGGCTGAGCCACTTAACAAGGCATGTATCACATATAGCTAAATAATGGTGTTTTCTGTTCACCATTATATTCAATATCTTGTATCGGTGCTCTTAAGATTTCTTATTCATTTTACCTTGGATATAAATTAGACCTTTTAGTCTAGCTCTTAAGCACATGCTTCATATTAGTTAATCTTCTTATCAGTCTCGTCTGATTGATTAGTCTAGACTCTAGAGTAAATGCATTTCTTTATCTGTCTGGATTTGTTATAGCAATAAAGCAAAGGTATACAAGAAAGTAACAAAATCATAATCTATTCTTATAAACTATTGTTTCCCATGTAGCTTGACGATCGAGCTGTGGACGCACTAATGAACAAGTTGTTCAAAAACTACAAAACATGGTGTAAATACTTGGGAAAAAAACACAGTTTACGGTAAGATATTGGAAATACATATACTTTCTTTCAAGTGGACTCTCTCATATGCTTATGCTGTTTTAGGGTTTTAGAAGTGTATAAACCATAAATAGTGAGTACCATTTCATGCAACAAATCTTATTGCTTTTAGGCTTCCTCAAGCCCCACAAGAAGCGCAACAGAGAAAAATACTTTATATGGGCCTTTACCTTCTAATCTGGGGTGAAGCAGCTAATATTCGCTTTATGCCGGAGTGTCTATGTTACATCTTCCATAATGTGAGTGGTTCATTAATCTCCTTTTATACCACCACTTTGAGTCTATAGATATCAAAATACACTATACACCTACAGTCACACACATCTGCAGTGGAAGCCTTCCTTAAAGGCGAAAATAACTTCTGAAAATTATTGATTTAGATGGCATACGAACTCCATGGCCTCTTAGCTGGAAATGTCAGCATTGTCACTGGAGAAAATATCAAGCCTTCTTACGGTGGAGATGATGAATCTTTCCTACGAAAGGTCATTACTCCCATTTATCGAGTGATTGATAAGGTAATGTGTCTCAAATATCTGCATTTTCTTACACTGCAAGTTTCCTTTTCAAGACGATCTAACGATGATTTTCCCTTCCAGGAAGCCAAGAAAAGCAAAAATGGAAAAGCACCATACTCAACTTGGTGCAATTATGATGACCTCAATGAATTTTTCTGGTACTTGAAGTTTAATTAGAACAATAAATTCTACTGTGATAATGGGAATAACAAAATGACAAATGGTTTCTTATGTAAGCATTGGATTTGATATACATTGTTCAGGTCGCAAGATTGCTTTTCTTTAGGTTGGCCTATGCGTGATGATGGTGATTTCTTCAAATCAACACGTGACACCACACAAGTATGCGTTGTACTTTCATCAGAAGTTTCCTCTTCTATCAGCAGAAGAGTTGTTTACCTAATGACTGCTACTACAGGGAAAAGGAGCTTCTACTAAAAAGCCTGGAAAAATGGGAAAGTCCTATTTTGTTGAGACCCGGTCATTTTGGCATATGTTCCGAAGCTTTGACCGTCTTTGGACCTTCTTTATCCTGGCTTTGCAGGTGGAAAATTCAAACTGTTAAGATTATTAAATACTGTCTCTTTTCTCCTTACTATATACTTACTTGTTCCATTTTTGGGACATTTTGGTAATGTACTCTTGCAGGCCATGGTCATATTTGCGTGGAGTGGTATCTCTGTGTTGGATATATTTCGGAAGGATTCCTTATACAACTTGTCCAGTATTTTCATCACAGCAGCGTTTCTTCGCTTTCTCCAAAGTATGTAATTAATTATGAATTTCTTTGAAATAGCATTTTTTATCTTGTGTAATTTTCTTCTCTTGTTATTTCCATTTTACATGTTTATTTGTTGCGGTTTAGTAGAAAAATAACCATCCCTTGTGTTTTATGCTAGGCATCCTGGACCTTTTTCTGAACTTTCCGGGCTATCATAGATGGAAGTTCACAGATGTACTGAGGAATGTTCTGAAGATAATTGTCAGCCTTGCATGGTCTATCATCCTCCCACTGTTTTATGTCCAAGAAAGCAACTCAGAGCTATTTACGAAGATTCGAAATTCCCTGACATTTCTGGACAAGATGAAGGGCATTCCTCCTTTGTACCTAATGGCTGTGGCTGTATACCTACTACCCAATTTACTCACTGCAGCTTTGTTTATATTCCCAATGCTCCGTCGATGGATTGAGAACTCGGATTGGCTTGTTGTAAGGTTTCTACTGTGGTGGTCACAGGTAATAACCAAATACCTTCTGACCAATAAAAGTGCATATTTAGTTTCTTAAGATCAGTTTATTCTCCTCTGTAGTCAGTCACGAAAGCTTACGTGCTATCTGCAGTTAATCAATCTTTTGAGCTGAAACCAAATTCTTTATTAATACTATCTATTCTTCTGCTTCTTCTTTCACCACGTCTGAACATAACTGTATTTTCCTTTAGTTAACCACCAATAAAACATATCACTTTTGGGTCTGAGTCCCTATACAGCGTGAAGATCTATGAAATAATACACAGTATTTTACCAGAATTTTAGATTGAAATACTGCTGGCTCCCATGCTTTTTCAAAATGATGGCTAAAAGAACATAAGTCCTGGGGAAAAGGGAAAATTTTAGATATCAATGGTGCAACTTGAATGAACTATATGAAACTTAATATGTTTCATATTTTAGATGAATTTGTTTGATGTGAATTTCTTTGTACTCTGATCATATGGTTTAGCATTTGCAAAAATAGGATATATCTATTTCCATAAGACACAACAGCTCATACATTCTGTCCGCTCATCTCACTACTTTGTAGTTTGTATGTATATGCCAATATTTTATTTTCTAAAGCTAACATTATTTAACTGTCTTCCTTCTTGTTTTCTGCAGCCAAGAATTTATGTTGGGAGGGGAATGCATGAAAGTCAATTTGCACTAATAAAGTATGCTAACAAGTCTTTTACTTCCATCTTCCTCTGATTTATGTTTACACTTGCTCTATTGTTGCTTCACTTCTTGCATCAGGTATACTCTTTTCTGGGTGCTACTTCTTTGTGCAAAATTTGCCTTCAGCTATTTTATTCAGGTAATTGGATGCCTATTCAGTTGCTCTTATTTGGAATAGGACTGGTAGATGTGTTTGCCTTCTAATTGTGGTATATATGTGACTCCAGATAAAACCTCTTATAAAACCCACGAAAATGATAATGGACATCAATCGCGTTCAGTATGCTTGGCATGAGTTCTTCCCTGATGGTATATATTCCAAAATTCACTTCCTTTTTTTCACATTCAGTATCTTCAAATTGATGCTTATGAATATATCCTATCCGTACAGCTAGGAACAACTATGGGGCTGTGCTTTCCTTGTGGGCACCAGTTATCTTGGTATGTCTTGCTTTTGTTTTCATTGTTACATGTTTCATGTTTATTTCTTACTAGTAAATATTGTATCCAAATTTATACAGGTTTACTTTATGGATGCTCAAATTTGGTATGCTATTTTCTCAACTTTGTGTGGTGGTGTTATAGGGGCCTTTGATCGTCTTGGTGAGGTAATGACTTTCAGAATGTATCTTGATTGACATTTATTTTTCTGTCTATTTTGTATGGTTAATGTCTGGTCACTTTCAATGGATCTTAGTGGAATTTAGTTTAGAGATAACTTGATTATGCTGCTCATTAATCATTATGATATCTGGGGTAGAGCACTGCATAGTGGTGATGGTCCTTGGCAAATATTAGAAGTTGGAAACCTATGTGTGCTGCAGAAATTCAATCTCCTGATTGCAATCCAACATCAGGTTTGGGGTAACAGAAGTGAGCATTGTTGAAACTGGGACAACCTAAAATTATTTGTTAACCTATTTATTCAATGTGCTTCTTTTCATTCGGTAAATATTCCAAATTATGAAGGTTGTTATAGAGCATTCGGATGAGTGATCATCAGTAGATTGCAGAAGGCATATCTGAAGTGTATCTTCTTTTATGTACAGCAACGAGATTTAGGCCAAACTTAAATGTTTGTGGACAGTAATAAAAGCTGTATTGACAAAAAAAAAAGATGAAGGCTGGTTAGGAAGTCAGTGGACTGCATTGCTATAATTATTGTTGCAACTAGTTATCCATCTATAATAAAAATAAATTGAAAGTAGTAGTTCCTTTTCTGGTAGAACAACTGTGGTTATATCTCTCAAATTGTCACTACTGGGGTTCTGTTGCATCAAATATCAGGGGTGGGTTGAGTTATTTTAGGCCTGAAGCAACTTTTATGCTTTCCTGAAAAGCTAGACTTTCATCTTATAAAATTGTCAATTTTACTTTGTTGAGGTTGCTAATCTTTATTAATATATGGTTCTGCTCTTGTTGTTGCTTTTCCTTTACACAGATACGAACTCTAGACATGTTAAGGTCAAGATTTCAGTCTCTGCCTGGTGCATTCAACTCGTACTTGGTGCCTTCTGACAAAACTGACAAAAAGGGATTTTCCCTCTCCAAGAGTTTTAATGAGGTTTCTCTTTCCTCACCTTTAAAGTGTGTTATGCTTTTAGTTCTTCTTCCATGAAGATAAATAGATTGCCCAAAGACTTGGAAAATATGAAAGTCTTATTAAACACATTCTTTTTGGATGTCTAGGTTTCACCCAGTAAGAGAAGTGAAGCTGCAAAATTCGCTCAGTTATGGAATGAATTTATATGCAGTTTCCGTGAAGAAGATCTTATAAGTGATAGGAAAAGTCCCTTAACTCATCTTTTCGTTTTCTAGTTGGTTGTTCTTCTTACATTGAGAATTGAACTGTGTGCACATTATTTCAGGGAGATGGACCTATTACTTGTTCCTTATTCCTCGGACCCCAGTCTGAAAGTTATTCAATGGCCACCCTTTTTGCTTGCTAGCAAGGTAAAGACTGTCGGCTGGTGCACCTCTGTTTTAATTTCTTCTACATGGATTGACTGTATTCCTTTGCAGATCCCAATTGCATTGGACATGGCTTCACAATTTCGTTCTAGAGATGCTGACCTTTGGAAGCGCATATGTGCGGATGAATACATGAAGTGTGCTGTCATTGAATGTTATGAATCTTTTAAACTTGTTGTTAATGCCCTGGTTGTTGGAGAAACTGAGAAAAGGTTGCTTTTTCAGCTGATTCATAGATCTGAGAATCATTATTTTAGCTTTGTCATCATTAAACTTCACAACAGCATGCATCTTAGTTCAAGTATATTCCTGAATATCCATCAGGATCATTTGGAATTGTTTCTTTCCTCTCTCCTAACTCCTTTTGTTCATTAAGCCAAACAGCGATTTCTCTAGCTGTAGTATGTCGTAATGCTTGGTTTTCAGATACAGTGATAGCACTGTTGTATTAAAAGTTCACTAGGTACTTTTATTTCATAACACTAGTCCCTTTTCTTTTACATTTTTCGCTTCATTTAGGTCCTAGTGTGTGTTCTAATTCTTCTGTCATTTATTGAATTTTTCTTTTTATCCTATAAACTGTCCGGTTTAACTTGTGTTTCATGTCTTTGAAATATCAGTTGCATTCTCTCCAACTAACTTTTCTTCCATTCAACTTTTTTTATCTGACCTTTGTTTTGTTACCTTTGTGGATGCTCATATCTGCGACTTTATATAATGTGGTGATGCAACATATCTAAATGTAGTTTTCAACCTTCATGCATTATTTCTGCTGTTTACTGTGATCCTTCCAATTTTTGCATCAATTGACACTTAATACTTCTTCATTAGATGCATATCTTCTTAATCTGTCTAATTTGTGTGTCTAGGATCATAGGAATCATCATAAAAGAAGTTGAAAACAGCATTTCAAAGAGCACATTCCTTGCGAATTTCAGAACAGGTCCTTTGCAAAACCTTTGCCAGAAATTTGTTGACCTACTTGAGATACTGGTAAGAAATTCGCTGACTGGTGTCTCTGTGGCAGTGGAACTTCATATGCTAGATATTTCACTTTCTTTCTTGTTGCAGAGAGATGGAGATCCATCTAAAAGGAACAACGTTGTCATAGCGCTGCAGGATATGTTAGAAATTGTGACCCGAGACATGATGGTGAATGAAATCGGGTTGGTGAATTCTGCGCCATTTTAGGATGAATATTTTTGATAAATAGATGCATATCAATAGTGTTATTTAAGATACTCAATTTAATATTTTTTTTATGGTCTGTAAATTATTTCAGGGAACTAGTAGAACTTGGTCATAATGGAAGGGATTCAGGGAAACAACTCTTTGCTAATACTGACTCGAGAACAGCTATTGTATTCCCTCCTCCAGTGACAGCACAATGGGAAGAACAGGTCTTTTGATATGTGTATGATCAGATGAATTGTCTTCAATTAATGGATACATAGAAAAAGAAACATCATCTTGATTTATTTCTCAGATTCGGCGTCTTTATCTTCTCTTAACTGTAAGAGAATCAGCAGTTGAAGTTCCAACAAACATTGAGGCACGCAGAAGGGTTCACTTTTTCACAAATTCACTGTTCATGGAAATGCCACGCGCACCTCGAGTGCGCAAAATGCTTTCATTCAGGTGCTGCTCATAATCCACGAAGGCATACATCCTTATGTTTATAGATTGATTGTCTGATAATTTTGAGGTTCTCCTTTGAGAACTTGACGACACTATGGCATGCATTTAATATTTGGAGTGAGCATAAGGTTTCTATTCAGACTACATTCAATGATATGAAGTTAGCAAGCAACACTGTATTATTATAGTCATGAAAATACGCTGTTAATATGTGGATAGTGGAAAAAATACCAACGGATTTGTTGATGATTAATATTCAAAAGATTAAAAATATCTCATTTGTCAAATGTGGAAGCGCATCGATCCATTGTGCTATCATCCAGAATTCAGAAGTTCAATTATATGCTTTAATGTGCAGTGTCATGACGCCATACTACAGTGAGGAAACTGTCTACTCAAAGGGTGATCTTGAGATGGAAAATGAAGACGGTGTATCAATCATTTACTACCTCCAAAAGATTTATCCAGGTTTTCTATTATCAACTACTTGAAGATGAGCTTTCTTTCAATATGATGTTCCTCTTCCTACTTCATTGCTATATTTTCTTGTCTATTTGACATCATTTTATTTCCTTCTAGATGAATGGAATAACTTCATGGAACGTCTTGGGTGTAAAAAGGAATCAGAGGTCTGGGAAAATGATGAAAACATCTTGCAGCTACGTCATTGGGCCTCCTTAAGGGGACAGACTCTCTGCAGAACAGGCACCTTCTAAGACTTTTTCTAATCACATTCGTTTTGGCTTAACAGTTTCCTATTGATTGTTTATCGTTACTGTATATTCTTTTCAGTTAGAGGAATGATGTACTACAGGAGAGCTTTGAAGCTTCAAGCATTTCTCGACATGGCTTCAGAAGGAGGTAAACCATAATATTCTTAAAGCCATTTTCCTGTAAAGAGATTTTATCTTTGGGCTAAGAACCTCGACTGTTCTTGTTAATAAAAGAAATAATGAGCTAGATTTGCTAAAATCTCTTTAGTAAGAAATAGTTGTTATCTGCTCTAAATTTTTTCCTTTCCAAATGATATGTGCTCGATATAATTGGTAGTTGAAGTCTACTCATGCGAGCTATGTTCTACAAGTGGCCATTTGAATCCACAGTAGGACCCGCAAAAATCACCCCTACATGTATATACCTTCTAATACATGTGTGGTCTCAGAGCTCGGAGTTCTTATGGATTTAAGGTTCCTTTGAGGTGGAAAAACTCTGTATACTTTTCATGCAAACACTAATAAATTCCCTGTTCTGTACTAGTCTTACATGTCAAGTATCCCTTAATTTTTCATAATCAGGATTTCTTCTGGCTGCTCGTTCTGTTACATGGTAATGGGAGCTATAAATGAAGGAATGCAAAAGAACTTTTTCATTCTAAGACTGTCACTCTGTTATATCTAAGATTGTAGCGAGTGTTTATATGATGCAACAAGAAGAGAAAATATACTGTTGAATAGCTAACAGTTTTTTATGCTTAGTCTGTTTTACCAATACTTTGCCTAGGTGCTTGAAATAGGGCACCAAGTTCTAACTGGAAACTCACTGCATTTTGACTATTTATTTGCAGAGATTCTTGAAGGATACAAAGCTGTTACAGTACCATCTGAGGAGGATAAGAAAAGTCAAAGATCATTGTATGCTCAATTAGAAGCTGTGGCTGACATGAAATTCACTTATGTCGCTACCTGCCAGAATTATGGAAATCAGAAGCGAAATGGAGACCGGCGTGCAACTGATATTCTGAACTTGATGGTCAAGTAAGTTTTTATTCTTCCAAATGAACAAGAAAAACTACAAAGAGTTGAATCCACCTATACTCGAATGTATTTACTGTTGAAAACTGCTTTCTCCTTTACCTTTGCAGCAATCCCTCTCTCCGTGTAGCATATATTGATGAAGTCGAAGAACGGGAAGGTGGAAAAGCTCAGAAGGTTTACTATTCAGTGTTGGTGAAAGCAGTTGATAATCTTGATCAGGTTATCATTGTTTTTTATCTTAAATATTGATGTAATTTATTCCGTGCACTACAAGGCCTGATTTCTTCTATGATTTCTGTTTGAAGGAAATATACCGTATAAAGTTGCCTGGTGCAGCAAAGATAGGAGAAGGAAAGCCTGAAAATCAGAATCATGCAATTATCTTCTCTCGTGGGGAAGCTCTTCAAACAATTGACATGAATCAGGTTAGGCTGAGTTGAAATACTTACTGGTAAGTAATCAGAAAATAGTCGCTCAATGCTTTCTCTTGCAGGACAATTACTTGGAGGAAGCTTTAAAGATGCGTAACCTTCTTGAGGAGTTTAATGAAGATCACGGAGTGCGTGCACCTACAATATTGGGTGTTCGTGAGCATATCTTCACTGGAAGGTTGCATAATAATTTCTTATAGAGCCTGCTTAGATTCTTTAAATCCAGGTTTTGACATGTCTAATAAGGCATCACATCTTCCAAATTGCAGTGTTTCTTCTTTGGCTTGGTTTATGTCTAATCAAGAGACAAGTTTTGTCACCATTGGTCAGAGAGTGCTTGCAAGGCCCTTGAAGTATGTTCTTCGGTTCCTTGATGAATTAAATTACTCAACAGACAGTCCTATATTTCCATATCAACGCATCAACTTTTGGCAAAAACGTTTGCTATAGTGCTGTTCAACTTTTATTCTTCTTTTGCTGAAGACTGCCATTATGTCACGACTTGAATAACTAAAGCTATGTGTTGAGGAGTTGGACGATTAGATGTAAAGATGAAGGGATGTAGGTCATTTCCCTTATTTGGCAGAGAAGTAAATAAATATGTCAAATAAAAATGGACGAATTGGATAACTCTCCAGTTCAGCTTTCTCAATCTATCCAAACTGAACAGAGAGAGGGAGCATAGCTGTTTTACGTCCTTTCTAATTGTAACAAACAACTGGAAGTAATTCACCAATATCTAAGGGCAAGGAAACCAGTTAGTTTCTCATTATTTTTCCCTTCCCTTAACCTTCTAAGAACTAAACATATTATAAGTAGCTTTTTCTCTTTCTCCAAATGGAGAGGAAGAAACTTAGTATACTGGATTGTTTATGTGAAGTACAGCAAGATCCTTTCCTGGACAAATGCACAGTTTCTTCTGTTAGAAACTAAATCAGGAGCAGTGGGGACTTTCTTTCGCTGGTTTGCTTGTGGTTAAGAGTTCACTTGTTTATATCTAAATAATTTATATTTATGCTATTTTCTGACTTCTGACAAGGCCATGAGATTTTTATATTCTACTTTGATGATTTTAGGGTCCGCTTCCACTATGGACATCCAGATGTATTTGACAGAATTTTCCACATCACTCGTGGTGGCATTAGCAAAGCTTCAAGGGGTATCAATCTTAGTGAGGACATATTTGCAGGTAATTTTCAGAAATATGTTTATTGATGCATAAAAAGATCACCTTATTGTCTCACAAAGTTTGGCTCTGTAGGCTTCAACTCAACATTGCGACGTGGAAATGTTACTCACCATGAATACATTCAAGTTGGAAAGGGACGAGATGTTGGTCTTAACCAAATCTCTCTCTTTGAGGCAAAAGTGGCATGTGGTAATGGAGAGCAGACCCTTAGCCGTGATCTGTACAGATTAGGTCATCGCTTTGACTTTTTCCGTATGCTGTCCTGTTATTTCACAACTACTGGATTTTATATCAGCTCAATGGTAAGTCCTGTAACATTTGATGTCATTAATCTACAAAGTTTTATCTCAGCTGGTATGGGCTACATGACTTCAAAATCATAATACATTGCAATTACTTCCATTTTGAAGCATGTGCGGCAATCACTTTTGCTTCCGCGAGATGATGTAAAGGAAGATGTACTTATGATATCATTTTGTTTATTCCTTGCAGCTGGTAGTCCTCACAGTTTATGCATTTTTATATGGTAAACTCTACCTTGCATTGAGTGGACTGGAACAGTCCATTGTCAAAGTTGCAAGATCCAAAGGTGATGATGCTCTCAAAGCTGCAATGGCCTCACAATCTGTTGTTCAACTTGGTTTATTAATGGCCCTGCCAATGGTTATGGAGATTGGGCTGGAAAGAGGCTTCAGAACTGCTGCAGGTGATATCATCATCATGAACCTGCAGTTGGCTGCTGTCTTCTTTACATTCTCTCTTGGAACAAAGCTCCATTACTTTGGCCGCACAATTTTACACGGTGGAGCGAAATACAGAGCAACTGGGCGTGGTTTTGTCGTGAGACACGAAAAGTTTGCTGAGAACTACAGAATGTACTCAAGGAGCCATTTCACCAAAGCACTGGAAATTTTGATTTTGCTTGTAGCTTATCAAATTTATGGCACAGCTGTTACTGATTCTGTAGCTTTCTTGTTTCTCAGTGGTTCAATGTGGTTCCTTGTGGTTTCATGGCTGTTTGCTCCTTTCCTCTTTAATCCTTCAGGCTTTGAATGGCAAAAGATAGTGGATGATTGGGAGGATTGGGCCAAGTGGATCAGCAATCATGGAGGTATTGGTGTTCCGGCAACCAAGAGTTGGGAGTCTTGGTGGGATGAGGAACAAGAGCATCTGCAGTATTCTGGTTTGATTGGCCGCTTCTGTGAAATTCTTCTTGCTCTGCGCTTCTTACTCTTCCAATATGGAATTGTTTATCAGCTAAATGTGGCCAATAATGATAAGGGTATCATTGTAAGTACATCTAGAACTCTATTGAGAGTAGATCTCCCTTGAATTTTCAGCTTTCAATAGAATATCTGGAGTGTAATTGGCATCCCACTTATATGCTAATCCTCTTCTCGGTACAATTGCAGGTTTATGGTTTGTCCTGGTTGGTCATTGTGTTCGTCATGGTCGTCTTGAAGGTCAGTATTCAGACCTTTCTCGTTACATAAAGGTTGTCTTTCTGTAGCTAGTTCTGAAACTGTACTTTCTGTCTGCAGATCGTGTCCATGGGTAGGAAGAAGTTCAGTGCTGATTTCCAGCTGATGTTCAGGCTTCTGAAATTGTTCATGTTCATTGGCTTCATAGTCACACTTGTCATGCTGTTCAAATTCCTAAGTCTTACTGTTGGAGACATTTTTGCCAGCTTATTGGCCTTCTTGCCAACTGGATGGGCTCTTCTTCAGGTGACTTAATTTCAATGTTATTCACTGAGAGTTTTTTGTCTCCGCGTCTATAATAGTAGTGGAATTGAGGCTGTGTCAGTGAAAGAGATTCTTTACAATTTTGACAACTTCATCGCATTTGAAAAACACAATTACCTGCCTTTGATATATTGAACACTAAAGAAAAGTGTGTGTGTGTGTGTGTGTCTGAAGTCTTATCGTGTGCCCTGCAGATTGCACAGGCTTGTAGGCCAGTAGTGAAGGGCATAGGAATGTGGGGATCTGTGAAGGCTCTAGCCAGAGGATACGAGTACCTAATGGGGCTCGTGATCTTTGCACCTGTGGCTGTTCTAGCTTGGTTCCCATTTGTCTCCGAGTTCCAGACAAGGCTGCTTTTCAACCAGGCTTTCAGCAGAGGGCTACAGATTCAACGTATTCTTGCTGGTGGGAAGAAGCACAAGTGAGCTTAATTATCAATCACACCTTAAATTCAACGTTCTGTATCTTTGGCAAAGCAGAAGTATGACTTCCACACCATTGTTCAAAATTCCACATCAAGCCTTCTGCTCCCTGGTCCAGGACACATTGTAGAGCATAAAAATTCTTAGCATATTATAGTTTCAGAATACTACAGCACAAGATGTATACTCCTTTGTTATAAATGCAAATAATTGCTCATATATGCAATATTTTTTGGTTTATACTGAAGTTAAATGAGAATTTAAGAGTTTTAAGTTCTATCGTTTGATGCTCTAACAATTTGTGTATTCGCCTATTCGCTCAGTTAGACAAACGTTACACTAAAAGTTGGTAATCTAAGAAACATGGTGCATGGTCAGTTGCAACATGTCAAATTGCAATTACTGCTGACTCGTCACTGAATAATACATATATTGATGCATAAAGAAGATGAAGGTAAGAAGTCCTAGTTGGGTAGTTTGTTGGTTTGCTTGGTCGAGGTGTTTGATAATTGAAAGTGAAGCCTCCTATATGTCAATAATGATTGTGGTCTTAGTTTACGAAAACGACTAAAAATAGTTTATGTTTCTCTCATATATAATCAAACCAAAAAGAACAAATATTTACTTCAGATGAAGTTTATGTGGTCATGCTGCAGTATCCTTTTTAAATTTTTTGTTCCAACTAGCTAACAAGGAGGTGAAACCACTCTGCCACATGACACGATGTAATCGCGAAAAAAAATAAAATGTTACGCGAACAAAACAAACACAGCACAAGTGAAGTTGTAAACTGAGTCAAGTTTAAGAGGAATTTTATATATTATCCCCCCCCCCCACCCCCCCCAAAAAAAATAGTTAGGGTATGTTTGGTACGAAGAATAATATTATGAAAATATTTTTCTGGGAGAAATTTTGTCTCATTATCCAACATTCTCTAAAATTTAGATGAATTTGCGTCTATGGTTAATAAAATTTCCAATTGAAAATTCGGAATGATATTTTCAACCTCTTTGCTATTTAAATCTATGATTAATGAAAAATTTCAATCATACTTGTAGGCATTTAAATTTTATTAGATTTAAATTTTGAATTAAAGATATATTAGTTCAAATAAATTTATTGGGCTAATATAATTGGATTAGTTATGTAAATCCAATATATATAGATTTAAATAATTAAGTCTTAATCTATTGAGCTAGCCCATTTAATTGGGTTAAAGTGATGAGTCCACTTCATTAAGCCCAAGATGCCGTCTTCCTAGAGCCCCCGTTTGGTTCCACGTGTCAAATATCGTGGCACGCCAAATCAAACAGAAGAGCCAATGAGATCATGTCACATGTCAAAATGACAAGGCATGCCAAGTCACATTAAAAGGCCAATGAAATCGTGCCACAAGTGACATGTTTTGGCCAATCAAATGCGGCCTTGTCACACTTTAATTTGATTGGTCGGAAAGAGTTTATTCTTATCATAACTCTTCCCTCCCACAACTATAAATAGGGGTCTTTATAACCCAGAAAAGACACCAGAAGTTATTACAAGAAGCAAGAAAGAGCTCGTGGATCAAACACTGCAAATTCCTCCACAAGTTTCAAGCTTCAAGCAATCAAGTTCAAACAATCAAGCTCAAACTCAAGAACGAAGATCAAATCAAGATTCAAGGAGTACGAGTTCAAATCAAAGTTTGTGCTAGTTGAATTCAAGATCATCGTTCGTGACAACAAATATAGATTCAAGATCAATCTCAAAGCCCTTGAATTTATTTACTATTGGAAAGAAGAATCAGAGGATTCATAGAGATTGTACATTCAATTTATTATCTATGGCAAGCCCAGTGGGACAATACCTCTCATCTCAACTTTTAATCACTAAAGTTCAAGAACATTGAAATGGCTTCAAAGAAAAGTTACTCCAGTTCAACTTCTACCAAGGCTGCTAATTCCAGGTTCTATGTTGATGTTGAAAGCATCCTCGATGTTATCTTTGGAAGCTTTGGACCAGTTACGAGGAGCAAAGCAAGCTCTTTAGGATAACAAAAACTCCAAGTGCCGTTCGCATCAACCCTGCTTTCGGATCTTCATCCTCAAAAGGAGCAAGATATTTCACAAACGCACCCGAAGGAGGAAGCGATGTTGCTGAAAAGATCAAGAAAAATCTTGCTCTACTTGACCTCTCCGGATCCAAGTACTCTGCTGTGAAGGAAGATGATGACTCTTCAAGTGATGGATCCTTCCCACTTACACCACATAGAGTGAGCCAATCGAAGATCAGTTCGTGTGACAATCCATGCGATTCTCCATTGTCCACGACAATCATACAAGCCATGGTGACAAACACTTCATCTGTGGAGGAGCAGTTGGCAAACTTGACGGAAGCAATCGCTGGCTTGACCAAGTGCATGTAAAATCAAGATTCTAAAATCGACAAGCTAACAGATAGGGTGGGAATCTTGATGGAAGAAGAATCCACCCATGCACCTAGCAAGCTCCCAGAGGTTCCAGTGAGTAATTATCCCTCAAGACAAGTTGCATCCACTAAGGCTATCCCTGTCTCATCTGAAGGGATGATTCCAATCGATCAACTGAAAGAGTTCATTGGAGGACATATTAAAAGAAAGTACAAAGTTGCTACCAAGTCTCTCTTACATACGCAAAGCCTTATGCTGCAATGATCGATATGTTGAAGATGCTTGCTAACTATCAACCTCCAAAGTTTCAACAGTTTGATGGTAACGGTAATCCAAAGCAACACGTGGTGCACTTAATTGAAACGTGCAACAATGCTGGGACTTATGGAGATTACCTCGTCAAGTAGTCTATCCGCTCTCTAAAAGGAAATGCTTTTGATTGGTATACAGACCTTGAGGAAGGATTTATTGATAGCTAGGATCAACTAGAGCAAGAGTTCCTCAATAGATTTTATAGCATAAGGCGCATTGTGAGTGATATATGGTTAGAATTCATGGTTTGACACAGTATGTGCCTTACTTTTTATGTGCGTTAATAATGAAAATACACTTCCTATGTACCTAATGGAGTCTATTTCATGTGTAGGTGAATTGGAGATGGAAGCCGAGTTAAATGGATGCCATTAGAGACAAGAGAAGCTTGTGAAATACTACTCAACAAAGCAAAACATTAATTTTTACATCCTTTATTTATTACTCTGTAATTTATTTATGCAAGATATTTTGGATTTGATTATTATGAGCATGAGTAGCTAATTTCCTTAATCTAGGGTTTTGGTGGAACCCTTTGGGGGATGAACTTATTGTAATATTAATATAGCTTTGATTGGTTGATTAAACTCTGTTAGTTCAACTACGTTCTTTTTGTAGTTGATTGAAGGGCCCTCAATTAGATGTTCCTATTTATTATGTATCTACTTGAGAGAGAGTGCATATTTAGGTAGTTGTTTGAACAACACCACTCCCAGAGTATAGACGAAAGTCATAACCGAGGGTTTAGAAGTTGGATTAGAAATAACGATACTTCGGGTGCAATCTAAAGTGAATTGTAATGCAATCTAGCTAGCGTAACTTGAGTGCGTCTAATAAATTATCATAATTACTTGAGAGAGATTTATGGTAGATATATTGTTCATGATTGATAGAGACAACTAATCAAACTATAAGAAGTACCCAAGAAGGAAGTTCACCAACGGGGGAAACCATGACCTTAGATCTTTTATTATAATTGTTTACACCATATTGTTAGTTAATCATTAGTTAATTAATTTTGTCAGTAGAAATAGTAAAACATCACCAATTGATGTTCAAAAGTCTTGAGAAAATTGACTAAGTAAAAGTTGTGTATTCTGAAGGCTTGATTGATACGTAAATTCCCTGTGGGATCGACTCTGGGCATAATACCCCGGATTATATTTGCAGTACCCGTTTAGTCTTTCTATAAGACATAGTTGAGCGTGATCAAATTTTGTATTTCTATAAATGAAAATTGAAGAAAATTGATTATATTTCAGATTTTTGTATTTCTTCCAACTCCAATTGATAACACCGTTAATTCTTTTGGTATTTGGCCAGCCTCTGAGAGAATGGAACTGGAGGTCTTTTTCCCCAGTGATTTGGGACTTTTCTTTCTCAGCCACCACCTCAACTACCGGCTCCTGGACTATCTCCACTTCTTTTTCAGTCTCACTCTGTGCACTGGGTTCTCCTTCAGTAGGTTGCACTGTTACCTTGGTCAAGTTTGTTGACTCATCAAGTTCAATCGGCATGAGTACCAGTGTCTCGACCTGCCTGCTTTCACGAGCTCTCTCCAGTTCCAAGTCTAAGTCCCTGCCATTGCGGAGAGTCACTGCCATCAGCTGTCTTGGGCCTTGGTCCGTAGGATTTACCTGAGTATCTGCAGGTAAAGTCCCCCGAGGACGATTGTTCACTGCCATAGATATCTGGCCCAACTGTACTTCCATATTTTTAATAGTTGTATTATGTACATCTACTCTCTCAATGATTTTGGAATTTTGCCCAATAACCTGCTGCATCATAGATTCTAACCTTGAGAACCCATCTTCTTGCCTTCCCCCTGTTGATGCTGAGGAGGGTAGTATGCTTGTTGTTGATTCTGATGGTTATAACCTTGTGGCCTTTGATATGGTGCTGCATTACCTTGTGGTCTCATGACACCCATATTTCCACTGTTCTGATGTTGGTGAGGTGGTCTATACGATTGAACTTGCTGACCCCAGTTCTGCCCCCTTTTCTCTGGCTTCTATAATTCGACAGATAATTCATGTTTTCTGGATAAGGAGGGTGATCACATTCTGCATTCCACTGATTACCAAATGGTTGACTAATACAAGATGTGCATAAGCCTCCATTGGTTGTATCCACGATGTGTACCTGTTGCTTTTGCCCTGATTCCTCCACCTTCTTAGTTAGTATGCTCATCTGTGTTATCAAGGCGGCCACGTTCTCTGCAATAGTATTGCATGGATCGAATGACACTGAGTTAACTACAAGAGTAATGGGTGCATTCCTGGTTTTCCATCCTAAATTATGTGCCATTTTATCAAGTAATATCTGACTTTCTCTCCACGTTTTGCTCAAGAATGCTCCACCAGCTGAAGCATCAACATTTGCCTTAACAGTATCAGCCAGACCCATATAAAAACACTGCCCCAACATTTTTTCTCTGGAATACCATGATGTGGACAGATAACCAGCATTCCCTTAAATCGTTCCTATGTCTCCTGTAATGTTTCAACTGGTTTTTGTCTGAAGCTCAAGATTTCATCAATTTGTTGTGCAGTCTTGTTGGGTCGATGAAACTTGTTCATGAACTGCTTAACTAACTCCTCCCATGTGGTAATGGAATTGTTGGGGAGTGAGTTTATCCAAGTCTGGGCAGCTCCACTCACTGAGAATGGAAACAACAACAGTTTTATTGCCTCCTGAGTGACGTTTGGCTGCCTCTGTGTTTTGCAAATTGACAGGAAGTTCTTCAAATGCTGCTAGGGGTCTTTGATGTATGACCCTGAGAATAGTCCCTTTTTCTGCAACAAGTGCAACATATTATTTGTAATCTGGAAGGAGTCAGCCTGTATTTGAGGGACTAGTATCGCATTGGCCAAATTCTCTGCTGTGGGTTGTGCCCAGTCATATAAAGGAGCCTCTGCGCTTACTTGAGCGACTGGGTCTACCACATCATCCCCATTGTTGTTCCTGCTATTTGGATCTTCCATGTCGGGTTCAAGTTGTTCAATTGATGGTTGCTGTTTGCTTTTCCGGTTGGCACGGTTTAGGGCCTTGAAAACTTTCACGGGGTCTGATAAGGCTTCAACTACTTCACCAGTTCTCGATGAGCTTCTAGGCATGCAACTGTACAACTAAGTTAGCAAACGTTAAACTTTCAATGTATAAATGAAAATTGAATAAAATTGACTATATTTCAAATTTTTGTATTTCTTCCAACTCCAATTGATAACACCGTTAATTCCCCGGCAACGACGCCAAAATTTAATCACGCTCAACTATGTCTTATAGAAAGACTAAACGGGCGCTGCAAATATAATCTGGGGTATGCCCAGAGTCGATCCCACAGAGATTTTACGTATCAATCAAGCCTTCAGAATACACAACTTTTACTTAATCAATTTTCTCAAGACTTTTGAACATCAATTGGTGATGTTTTACTATTTCTACTGACAAAATTAATAAACTAATGATTAACTAACAATATGGTGTAAACAATTATAATAAAGACCTAAGGTCATGGTTTCCCCCGTTGGTGAACTTCCTTCTTGGATACTTCTTATAGTTTGATTAGTTGTCTCTATCAATCATGAACACTCTATCTACCATAAATCTCTCTCAAGTAATTATGATAATTTACTAGACGCACTCTCTCAAGTTACGCTAGCTAGATTGCATTACAGTTCACTTTAGATTGCACCCGA
>ML379445.1:0-11936 GCA_005239525.1 Nicotiana knightiana
ATATATATATAAGGTATTATGTGATTAATAACCTATCAAATGAAAGGTCTTCGAGTCTAGTTTTCAACTCTTCAAAGCGTTCATCATTTGGACATTCCTACACAAAGTTATGATCAAATTACCAAAAGCTGGAAAAATGTGATCCTGTGTCGAATCTGCGATCGCATTTCTGTCGCATTTTTGACTCTACGATCGCAGATCTGTGGCAAATTGGGCCAGTGTTGCCTAGTTTTGGGAACCTATTTCGTGATGCATTCTGCGACGCACATTCTTGTTTTGCGGTCCATTATGCGATCGCAAACCCTGTTTTAGAGGCTTATTTTTCCTATTTTTATAACCTGACCCCATTTTCATAAATAGGTTTAGGGGCTTCATTTGGGGTCATTTTCTACTGATTTTATAGGGATGAGAGCATATAGAGAGATAAATAAGGGGTATAACTTCATAATCACCCAAATCTTTTTCAAGTCTTCAAGAATCAAGGAAGATAACCTTAGATTGTCCTTCATCCGGGTAGGTCCTACTTCCAAAAATTTCATGCAAGAGGTTAAAGGTTCAAAAATGTTGTGAGGGTTAGAAATAGGCCATGCATGTGGGACTAAGTTGTAGTATGTGATATTAAAGAACTAATTTAGGTAGTTCATGTTAAAATTTTATTGAGGGAAGAGGGAATTACCATTTTTAAACCTTGTAGTCTACTTCACATGTTAGGTGTTTGATGAAATTCCTAAGAGTTACACCATGGGTAATCCTCCTAATTATTAATCGATTTCTGTTATCTCCTTATAGATTGTTATTGCTAGAGGTGTTGGTGTATTGTATAAACTTAAGGAAAAGCTCTTTGAGGTATGTATGGCTAAATTTAATCTTTGTAGAGTCACCTTGTTGGTGTCCGAGCATTCGGTATGAGTTCCTTGCTTATGCATATGTGAAATGATAGTTCTAAGGTGTTGAGGCGTAAGATTTTGTTCTCTGATTGTCTTAGTTGATTTTCATGCCACTATGCTATGTGAGATTGTGAAAGGTGATTCTTTGTGCTTACTCTATTATGTGCAAAACTCGTTAAATGCTTGAACATATTGGGATGAAAGGATGTGCTACTGAATGAAAGAAATGATAACGAACCCAATTGTTGAATTTATCTAAGTGCTAAATGCTGGGTAGTACATAATGGAAAGGAAACGTGGATAAACTAATTGAGCTATATGTTGACGAGCAATATCTTTTATCCTAACAAAAGAAACATACCCCGACCCTTGATGCCATAAGGCATAAAATTAGATTCACAAGGAGAGTTACTAAATGAACATAGATAGTAAGGCAACACAACTAAGAGCATCATTTGGAATCAACAAGCTTAAACATAGTTGAAGACATTAGAAGTCTATAGTAAAGGGGAAATTTGCCCACTCTCAGGGCGCTTGTAGAGTACATAAAAGTGAGGTTAATTAAATCAGATCATATAGTTGGATATCTAGTCGAGAAGTTGAGATAATATTGCATTGGTGATTATGGGTAAACAACACATGATGCACGACAAATGAAAGGAAAGCGAGAGAGCTTATAGAAGTGACTTTACATTGCAACTACTAGGAAGGGTGGTAATATAAGGGATCACGTGAAGCTAAATTTTTTTTTGAAATAAGATCTATGTATGTAGTCACATGATGTATAGCTCCAGAATTAAAAAATCCAACTATGGCTAGCGACTTTACTTCACAATGAAGCTCCACAACACCCTTCTACAAAACCCTTGATGAACTTGAAGTGAAGCGGGAACCCATGTAATTAGTGGTATTTATTAATCCATTGACCAAATATCTAGAAGTATTTTAAAATTATAGCTACTCTTTCTGGTTCAGAGTTCAACCTTTAAGGATAGTGCTTCTAAGGGGACAGGATTGAGAAGAAATAATATAGCCGATAGTGAATGAAGCAGGTTCGTAGTTAAAGTAAGAGGATGGATTGACTTGTATTTCCACCTATAATTCTATATCTTTCTTTAGTTATGTCAGAATACTGAAAACCCCAGTAATATCAGAGGACCGAAAACTAGTTAACCAGAAAATAAAGGTATTGTTACATCTATCCCATTTCCTGTATTCAGCGGAATTGGTAAAGAATTTGGGGGGATTACTATTGATAAAAGAAATTGCATTTCTAGATACTAGGGACACAATTATGCTCTTTCTTCAGCCCTCGAAATTGGAATTGAGAAATGGGTCATCAACTAGGGGAACCCCGGGTATGTCAGATGAACTAACAAAAAGGGAACTTGAGGGTTTAGGAGTAAACTCAATAGCTTCACGGCTAGGGAAGCCACTTCAAACATCAAAATCAGTTGGATTCGTAGCAACATAGGGCAATTAACATATAGCAACACTCAAATAAGTATTGTGCAAATCAAAGGAGGAGCAAAAATGCTCGTCTTCCTTACAACCAGAAGAAGAACAACCTTCAAGAATAAGATGGGCAACAAGAATAAGTAGCACGATCCAGCTACATAGAGGCTCGACGGTCCCTAGCTTCGATGGAGATTTTAATAGTGTTATAAAAGTAATTGAGTAGACCAAATTCAGAAAATAACCTGTCATGGAAAGAGGGAGATTCTCGCCAAACAAACAAAAATCTTGCTGATTCCGACCACTAGGACAAAATGAAAGCCTCAACAAAGATAGATCGAGGGAACTACCATACTAGAGATGATGATGACACAAGGCAAGATCTTCACTATGACACTATGTCAACATTCAAATGATGCAAAAACTTGAAGAAAAATTGCCTAGGATTTTGAATAGAGAAGAATAATTGGTCGAGAGAAAATATCCTTTTATTTTGTGCGAAAATATTAGAATTGTCCATCCATTCATTCGGGAAGAAATTCTTCGGGTATAGTCCCTTGTTATAGCTTAGAAAGGCGTGTTGGAAATGGTAATTCCATAGCTACAACTCAACTCAAGGACATGCTTATAGAGCTCGATGTCCTAAGAGATTGCATGTAAGAAAATTTGCGGTGGGGTGGATTCACAAAATATTGGATGTCGATCAAAGAGTAGGTGCATGCAATGTTTTGTGACTAAACATTTATTAATACCATACCTATGAAAATTCTTCAATATGGATGTACATATACAAGAAGAATACGTTGGTTGTGCAAAGGAGTGACCTACTTAGTGACTTTAGGTTGATAGGGCAATATCTGAATCGATGCCCCTCGACTTCACATCCCTAACGTACGTTGGTACAATATCGATATACTATAGGATTTGGTGGTGCAGTGACATCAATATGGACAAGGGCACTCCCTTCTTAGCGATAGGGTCTACCAACCCCTCCATAACTCAATACATTCTCCTAACAAGCCCTTGGGAAATCCCTTCAGACTCAATGGTGGGATCAATCCCTCCTCATGGCTTCAAACATGCGGATTATGGTGTCACGATTACCCATTTTGAGAGTAAGGTTTGGAGAGAAAAATAACTCCCTAACTTGAGATCTATTGCACGATTGGAGTATCAAAAAAGGGTGAAATTCCTAAATGTCCATGTAGGCTCTGATACCAAGTTTGTCACGCCCCAAAATCGAGGGACGAGACCGGCGCCTAACCGGATGATCCCGGTCAAGCGGACCTGGATTGCCTTTCCTGCCCAACGCGTTACCCCATGTTTATGATATACAATATTCCATATGAAATAGCAAATTAAATCAAAGCATGGACTTGCAACTTAAGTTCATTTCTCCTTTTAACATTTTAGCATTTGATAATCCCAAAAGATACAAGCTACATGCAACATTTCCGATTCAGTCCACGATTACGAGTAAATACAACTACTGCCCAATATATATATATATATATATATATATATATATATATATATATATACACAACCCACATAGTGTCTACGGAGCCTCTAAGAATACTAGGAGTTTACATAGATTTGCCGGCGACAAGGCCCAGACTATACCTTTAAAGACACAAAATATACAAAAGAATATGATATAGACTACACACGACCTCGAGAGGAAATGGGACTCACCAGAACTGCTGAAAGGATGCAGAGGAGGCACCACTATCGGCGGTCGGAACTACCTGCTATAGAACCACCTACATCCATGTAAAAGATGTAGCGCCCCCGTCAAAAGGGACGTTAGTACCATTGAATATTATTAGACGACAGTCAGGGAAACCAAACAAATACCACACAGAAATACAGAAAATCACAAATGAAGGTTTCACAGTTACTCATTTTAATTTTTCATCTGTTGCGGCGTGCAACCCGATCCCACCGTATAGTCACATCTCACCCTTATTTCCTCTCCACCCTTATTACTTCGTGTTGCAGCGCGCAACCCGATCCCACCGTACAATCACATTTCACCCTTATTACCTCTCCACCCTTATTACTTCGTGTTGCGGCGCGCAATCCGATCCCACCGTACAGTCACATTTCACAGCAAAAACCGCCAATAATTAAATCACAATGATCTTCATAATGAAGAACATAACTTCATATCAACTAATAACTATGTGAAATTAAGGCATAATGATCCTTACCAATCAGCAATTCATATATGGTGTTGCCACAATCATTTAGTTCAATAAAATCAGTCCATATTTACTTTCATCATTTGCTACACAGCCTTTAGCACTTTGATACGTTCAACAATGTAATTAATAGCAACATCAACCAACAATTCAATCAAAAAGATTCTCATCATCAAGGATATTCATTTGTAAAAACCAAGTAACAATATGAAATCAAGGCCACAGAAATCTTTATCAAACAGTGAGTCATATACAGTATGCCATCAACATATAGCTCAATTAGTTTATCCATGTTTCTTTTCTATTATTTACTACAAAGCATTTAGCACTTAGATAAGTTCAACAATTGGGTTGGTTATCATTTCTTTCATTCAGTAGCACATCCTTTCATCCCAATATGTTCAAGCATTTAACGAGTTTTGCACATAATAGAGTAAGCACAAAGAATCACCTTTCACAATCTCACATAGCATGGTGGCATGAAAATCAACTAAGACAATCAGAGAACAAAATCTTAGGCCTCAACACCTTAGAACTATCATTTCACATATTCATAAGCAAGGAACTCATACCGAATGCTCGGACACCAACAATGTGACTCTACAAAGATTAAAGTTAGCCATACATACCTCAAAGAGCTTTTCCTTAAGTTTATACAATACACCAACACCTCTAACAATAACAATCTATAAGGAGACAACGAAAATCGATTAATAATTAGGAGGATTACCCATGGTGTAACTCTCTTAGGAATTTCATCAAACACCTAACATGTGAAGTAGAGTACAAGGTTTAAAATGGCAATTACCTCTTCCCTCAACCAAATTTTAACATGAACTACCCAAATTAGTTCTTTAATATCATATACTACAACTTATTCCCACATGCATGGCCTATTTCTATCCCTCACAACATTTTTGAACCTTTAACCTCTTGCATGAAATTTTTGGAAGTAGGACTTACCCGGATGAAGGACAATCTAAGGTTATCTTCCTTGATTCTTGAAGACTTGAGAAAGATTTGGGTGATTATGAAGTTAGACCCCTTCTTTATCTCTCTATATGCTCTCATATCTCTCTAAAATAAGTAGAAAATGACCCCAAATGAAGCCCCTAAACCTATTTATGAAAATGGGGTCGGGTTATAAAAATAGGAAAAATAAGCCTCCGAAACAGGGTATGCGATCGCATAATGGACCGCAAAACAAGAATGTGGGCCGCAGAATGCATCGCGAAATAGGTGCCCAAAACTCGGCAACACTGGCCCTATTTGCGATAGATCTGCGATCGCAGAGTCAAAAATGCGACCGCAGATTCGACACAGGATCACATTTTTCCAGCTTTTGGTAATTTGATCATAACTTTGTGTAGGAATGTCCAAATGACGAACGGTTTGAAGAGTTGGAGACTAGTCTCGAAGACCTTTCATTTGATAGGTTATGAATCACATAATACCTTATATATATTTATATATTCTCGTTCAGAATGTGGACTAGTGCAAGTACCTTTGGAATTTTAGCCTATTATTAAATTTTCCCATTTGTCTTAGAATTAGGCTTCTCCTTGGACCTCACATTACTTACTATATGACTCATACACTTATTCACCACATCAAATTCATTTACATCATATTTATAGCACATAAAATATTATAATTAGTCTACCTGGCACCCCGAAATCCAATATTTCTTAGCAAAATTTTCCGGGGCCTTACAAGAACAGTGCTAAATAAACTGAAAAGAAGGAGAATCGAGGTCTGCGGACGCAAAGCAGCTACCTCAAAAGTCTCCAAGCAGGAAAATTTTCAAGTTTAACAACCACCATTCCCATAAGTATATGGATTTGCACACGAAGTGCAAAGTGTAGTATGAGTACAACCGACCCAATGTACTCAATAAGTAGCAGGACTAACCTTGGCTTGAAAGTAGTGACGAGCTCAGATAGGTGCAGTCCAAATCCAGATTATAATAGTACAAATATGACAGGAAAAATGATAGTAATAACTTAGAGAAATCTCATATCTGTTTGTACACAATATAGAAATGTAGACATGCTTTCAAGTTTAAAGGTTTAAGCTCAACACTGATAAAATATGCTAAGATGACTGATACGAGGAATGTTACGTCTCTGTATCTACATGTCAAATGTAATGCATCACAATGATAACCTCATACTCTCAGAGTACTCAATCTGACTATCTCAACTCTCACTCATCACACTCAATCAGTCAGGGCGATCCACAACCTCACTCACAACACGGATCTCATGCCCCAATTCAGACATCAATCTCTCCAGTCTCTCGGGCCCACAAATCTCATACCAATCAACCCAAACAATGATACATGATGCAACAATAAATAGCAACAAAGACTAAGATATTATATACAAATGATGGATGTGACTGAGTAAATAATTACAATTTAAGCAAATAAATCTACAACAAAAATGATCCCCGTGGGTCCCAACAGAATAAACATGGATTTCTAACATGGATTTCAGCTCAATTACTCTAACGCATAGGGATCACATGAATAGAAATAAGTTTTGATAATTACACAGTACCACGGAATCGGCCGAGTCACAATTACCACAGTGCACACCCACATGCCCGTCACCTAGCATGTGCGTTACCTCAACACCAACCATATACCACGTATTTCAGGGATTCATACTCTCAACCAATTTTAGAAGTATAACTTACCTTAAACCACGTGAACCCCTATTATAACAAGCCATTACCTCGCGAATTAGCCTCCGAACGACTCAAATCTAGCCACAAACAACTTAATATAATCAATATAAGCTTTAGGAATATATGTCAAATTGTCACGCCCCAAAATCGAGGGACGCGACTGGCACTCAACCGGGTGACCCCAGTCAAGCGAACCTGATTTGACTTTCCTATCTCACGTGTTACCTCGTGATTTCAATACACATTATTCAAGTAAAATATCCATTTATAGCTTAAGCATGAACTTTCAAATTGAATTCACTTCTACTTTTTATCATTACTAACACATGATACCAAATACTTACAAAATACATACCACATTAACAACGTGGACCACGATTCCAAACCGTACGCTTACTAACCAAAATACATATTGTGTCTACGGAGCCTCTACAAGTACAAAAGATTTATATACTACTTGCCGGCAACAAGGCCCCGGCTATACCTTACACTACACCATAAACTCAAATTAAGGTGACATGAGCCACACGTGGCCCCGGGAGGAAGTGGGGCTTACCAGAACAACTGACGAAAAGGAGAGGAGGCACTACTGACGGTGGGCTGAATTACCTGCTGTAGAACCACCTACATTTATATAAGAAAATGTAGCGCCCCCGGCAAAAGGGACATTAGTACTGTGGAATAGTGCTAGTATGTATGAACAAACTTTATCCCAAGTACAATCAAACAATACACAAGTAAGAAACAATAATAGAACCAATCAATCAATGCACGTGGAAAAGAACAACCAAATCATCAAGTTTCACAATCTCTCCTTTTCCCCTTTCAACATTACCAAATTCAAGAGTTTCCCCGATTTTTTCTCATTTCGATGGTGATAACGATCACATTCCGTCCTTATTACCTCAGCCACCCTTATTACCTCGGCCTCCCTTATTACCTCGGCCTCTCTTATTTCCGTGGCTACCCTTATTCCCTCACATCTTATTATATTTATTAGTTCGTGTTGCAGCGCGCAACCCGATCCCACCCGACAATCATATTCTGTAACAATTAACCACAACAATCAATCACAAGAATCAACATTTCAAGGAACACAAGTTCATATCAACAATTTATTTATTTGGGCCCAAGCCACCATAGTTCTTACCAAGCAGTAATTCATGTACACGGTGTTGCCATAATCGTTCAACTCAACTACATAGTTTCACAATACCCTTTTTCCATTACGTTCCACGCACGACTTTTAGCCATTATATACATTCCCATACTTGGTAGCATCAACAAATTTTCATTCATTAACACATACTTTCATATCGATACTCTCGAGCATTTACGATCTTTGAACATAATGAAACAGGCACATCAATACACCTTTCACAACCTCATATAGCACGGTAATATGACAATCAACTAGGACAAATCAAAGAGTAGAATCTTAAGTTTCAACAAATTTGACCAATCAATTCACATATTATCAACAAGGTACACATGTCGTATGCTCGGACCCAACAAGGGGATTCTACAAAGGTTAAAGTTAGCCATACATACCTGGGATCGAAATCCCTTTCTAACTTTTACTCTCAAATCACCGGACCGACTAGCACCTTCAATCTAATTCACAATGCAGCACATTTAAACTTAGAATTAGGAATCATGAACATGTCTTGAACTCATTGGAGCTTTCTATCAAACCCTAGGTGTTCCTTTAGATTAAATAACCCCTTTTTAGTGAAAGGTTACTCCAACCTATTTTCCTTTACTAGATTATGATAAATTGGGTACATGCATGCAAGATTCGTAACCCTATCTTTAAGAACTATCCTACCCATGTTTTATTTTAACAAAAATCTGAAAATTAGGGTTAATGAGGTAGAAGCTTACCCCTTAGAGTGAAGAAATTTGTGTCCTACTTGATTAGTTCCAAGCTTGAGTGATGAAGGAAGACCAATTTGATGAACTTGGGACTTTCTCTCTCTAGAACCCACTATTTTCTCTCTATAATATATCAGAAAATGGTTAAAAATTGAAGGGGAGAAGTGTTTTAATGAACTGGGGTCGGGTTTTAAAAATAAGAAAAATAGGGCCCGACACAAGAATGCGGTTTCCTGACATGCAGTCCGCAGAATCGACCGTATAATGTCCATCAAGATGGGCTAAAATTCAAAACACACTGCCCATGTATGCAACCATTGTGCAGTCCGCATACACGTTATGCGATCGCATAATGCGTCGCATAACTTCCCTCCCAAAATCAAAGGCAACAACGCGACTGATATGCGGTCCGTATAACTGAAATGCGATTGCACATTAGACCGCATAGTTGAGCTCAAATGGGGCAGTGATCTGCCCGGGTATGCGACCATTATGCGGTCCGCATACACGTTATGTGATCGCATAGTGCGTCGCAAAACACCCACTTTCTGGAAAATTTTATTCTTTAAGTCTCGGGGTACTTTTTACTCAATTTTGGTCCGTTTTAAAAATTTCCACAATAAAAACAACTCCAGGACTCATTCGGGCATTATTTTTAAACAAGAAAATTTTACGGGTCTTTACATCCTCCCCCCCTTAAAAATCATTCGTCCTCGAATGAGGGTTTTTTTTAAATCATTTAATTTTGAAAGCATGATATGCAACTTCCAGATTTTCACTAACTCCAATATCTCAGAAAAATTTCGCCAGAGTTCCCTTTGTAATTAGACCTATCTACCTGTCAGAGAGCCCCCGAAACACATTTCGAAGCACCATTACATAGTTTTAATCACTCAATAACTTACACACAACGTTGTTACCTCAACAATTTGCAAATATTCAATCATTTTGCCAACTACACATAGTTCTTTATTCTTATACCACAAAATTTGCACATGATTTACATTTTCGCACATAACTTGGTCATTTTAATGAGTCCCATACAACCCAATCACCTCAATATACTATATTGGAGTTAGTAATTCCAACATATAAGCCACTTGTCCTACCCTTTGAGCAATTTGATATGGCCCGACATACCTTGGGCTCAATTTTCCTTTCTTCCCAAACCGCATCACTCCCTTCATGGGAGATACCTTCAAGAATACCCAATCATCAACTTGGAATTCCAATTTTCTTCGACGAACGTCCGCATAGGATTTTTGACGGCTCTGAGCGGTTTTCATCCTCTCCCGAATGACTCTGACTTTTTCCAATGCCTGGTGCACAAGATCTGGCCCTAAAAATTCTGCTTCACCAACCTCGAACCACCCAATCGGAGATCTATAACTTCTTCTGTGCAATGCCTCAAATGGGGCCATCTGAATACTAGCGTGAAAGCTGTTATTGTAAGAAAATTCGATAAGCGGTAAATGATCATCCCAACNTGCCTCAAATAGGGCCATCTGAATACTAGCATTAAAGCTGTTATTGTAAGCAAATTCGGTAAGCGGTAATGATCATCCCAACAACCCTTGAAGTCCAACACAGAAGCCCGTAACATATCTTCAAGCGTCTGAATAGTCCACTCTGCCTGACCATCAGTCTGCGGATGGAAAGCTGTGCTGAGATTTACCTGAGTACCCAAACCTTGCTGAAATTTCCTCCAAAAATTAGCCGTGAACTGGGCTCCTCGGTCTGAGATAATAGAAACTGGAGTACCATGAAGCCTGACTATTTCCTTGGTATACAACTGAGCGTACAGTTCTGCAGTATCGGTGGACTTGACCGGCAAGAAGTGAGCTGATTTCGTGAGTCGATCCACTATCACCCAAATCGAGTCGAACTTGCGCTGAGTGCGAGGTAACCCTACCACTAAATCCATGTTGATCATTTCCCATTTCCACATTGGAATTTCCATAAGTTGATTTAACCCACCAGGCCTCTGATGCTCGGCCTTCACCTGCTGACAATTCGGACATTTAGGTACAAAGTCTGCCACACCTCTTTTCATACCGCTCCACCAATAAACTTCCCGGAGATCTTGATACATTTTCGTAGAACCTGGGTGCACGGAATACCTGGAACTGTGAGCTTCTGCCATCACCCTCTCCCGAAGATTATCCATATCAGGAACACATAGCTTTCCCTGGCACCACAAAACACCATCATCGCTTCCGAGTGAAATTGCTGAAATCTTTCTATTCAAAACTGCCTCCTTCAACTACGCCAATGTTGGATCAATAAACTGCTTCTCCTTGACTTCCGCTACAAGTGATGATTCTGCCCCATTATGCACCATGACTTTCCCCTTGTCTGAGGTCGAGAGACAGACCCCCAGACTAGCCAATTGACAAACCTCCCGAGCCAACAACCTCTGATCTTCCTCCAAATGAGCCAGACTACCCATAAACTTTCGACTGAGAGCGTCATCCACTACATTTGCTTTCCCTGGATGGTACAGAATGTTCATATCATAATCCTTAAGTAATTCTAACCATCGCCGCTGCCTTAAATNACAAATCGAGTTGAACTTGCACTGAGTGCGAGGTAACCCTACCACTAAATCCATGTTGATCATTTCCCATTTCCACATTGGAATTTCCATAAGTTGATTTAACCCACCAGGCCTCTGATGCTCGGCCTTCACCTGCTGACAATTCGGACATTTAGGTACAAAGTCTGCCACACCTCTTTTCATACCGCTCCACCAATAAACTTCCCGGAGATCTTGATACATTTTCGTAGAACCTGGGTGCACGGAATACCTGGAACTGTGAGCTTC
>ML379445.1:12246-35497 GCA_005239525.1 Nicotiana knightiana
CCTGGATGGTACAGAATGTTCATATCATAATCCTTAAGTAATTCTAACCATCGCCGCTGCCTTAAATTCAACTCCTTCTGCTTGAACAAATATTGGAGACTCTTGTGGTCTGAGAACACGTCCACATGGACCCCATACAAATAATGCCGCCAGATTTTTAATGCAAACACAACTGCGCGAGTTCTAAATCATGTGTCGGATAATTCTTCTTGTGATTCTTGAGTTTCCTATAAGAATAGGCTATAACCTTCCCGTGTTGCATCAACACACATCCCAACCAAACCTTGAAGCATCGCAATAAACCACAAATCCCTACGTGCCTTCTGGCAAAGTTAACACCGGTGCTGAAGTCAANGCTTTCCCTGGCACCACAAAACACCATCATCGCTTCCGAGTGAAATTGCTGAAATCTTTCTATTCAAAACTGCCTCCTTCAACTACGCCAATGTTGGATCAATAAACTGCTTCTCCTTGACTTCCGCTACAAGTGATGATTCTGCCCCATTATGCACCATGACTTTCCCCTTGTCTGAGGTCGAGAGACAGACCCCCAGACTAGCCAATTGACAAACCTCCCGAGCCAACAACCTCTGATCTTCCTCCAAATGAGCCAGACTACCCATAGACTTCCGACTGAGAGCGTCGGCCACTACGTTTGCTTTTCCCGGATGGTACAGAATGTCCATATCATAATACTTAAGCAATTCTAACCATCGCCGCTGCCTTAAATTCAACTCCTTCTGCTTGAACAAATATTGGAGACTCTTGTGGTCTGAGAACACGTCCACATGGACCCCATACAAATAATGCCGCCAGATTTTTAATGCAAACACAACTGCGCGAGTTCTAAATCATGTGTCGGATAATTCTTCTTGTGATTCTTGAGTTTCCTATAAGAATAGGCTATAACCTTCCCGTGTTGCATCAACACACATCCCAACCAAACCTTGAAGCATCGCAATAAACCACAAATCCCTACGTGCCTTCTGGCAAAGTTAACACCGGTGCTGAAGTCAATCTTGATTTCAATTCCTGAAAGCTCTTCTCACAAGCGTCGGACCATTGGAACTTAGTTGCCTTCTGCGTCAATTTAGTCAATGGGGAGGCGAGGGTAGATAACCCCTCCACAAACCTCCGATAATACCTGGTTAGGCCCAAGAAACTGCAAATCTCTGCCGGGGTCGTTGGTCTAGGCCAGTCCTTCACCGCTGTGATTTTCTGGGGATCAACCTTAATCCCTTCTCTGGAAACAACATGACCCAAAAATGTGACTGACTCCAGCCAAAATTCATATTTTGGAAACTTGGCATACAATTGGTGCTGATGAAGAGTCTGCAGAACTGCCTTGAGGTGATCAGCATGATCCTCCCGACTCTGCGAGTAGACAAGGATGTCATCAATAAAAACAATCATGAAGGAGTCAAGAAACGGTTTGAAAACCCGATTCACGATCGATGAAAGCCGCTGGAGCATTGGTCAGTCCAAAAGACATTACCAAAAATTCAAAATGGCCATAACGAGTTCTGAAGGCGGTCTTAGGAATATCCTGCTCTCTGATCTTCAACTGGTGATACCCCGACTGTTAATCAATTTTGGAGAAGAACCTCGCACCCTGCAATTGGTCGAACAAATCATCTATCTAGGCAATGGATACTTGTTTTTGATAGTGACTTTGTTGAGATGCCGATAATCAATACACATCCGAAGCGACCCATCCTTCTTCCTGACGAAAAGAACCGGAGCGCCCCACGACAACACACTCGGCCGAATGAACCCCTTCTCTAATAAGTTTTTCAACTGCTCCTTTAACTCCCTCAACTCTGCTGGCGCCATTCTGTATGGTGGAATAGATATTGGATGCGTATCTGGAAATACATCAATCCCGAAATCGATCTCTCTATCTGGCGGAATCCTTGGAAGTTCGTCCGGAAATGCTTCAAGAAACTCATTCACGACTGGGACGGACTCGGAGGAAGACACTTCTGAAGTGGTTTCCGCAACCCGGACCAAATGATAAACACACCCCTTTTTAATCATCTTCGAGGCCTTAAGGTAGGAAATAAACCTACCCTTTGGCACCACACCATTCCCTTTCCACTCTATAACTGACTCGTTAGGAAACTCTAGTCTCATAATTCTGGTTCAGCAGTCGAGTTTAGCAAAGCACAAGTAAAGCCAATACATTCCCATGATAACATCGAAATCTACCATCCCTAGTTTGATAAGATCGGTCGTGGTATCCCGACCACATACCGTGATAACACAATTCCTATAGACTCGTGCGGCTGTAACGAAATCACCAACCAGAGTCGACACAGAGAACAGCTCATGAAGCTTTTTGGGTTCTATCCCAAAACTTGAAGCAATAAATGGGGTAACATAAGACAAGGAGGACCCCAGATCAATAAGAGCATAACAATCATAGGGCTTGAACAGCCAGAATACCTGTAACAACATCTGGAGAAGCCTTTGCACTATGGCGACCACTCAAAGCATAGAACCGGCTGGGTCCACCTCTACCACGAGCTCCGCCTCTAACTGCACCACGCCCTATTGGAGCTGGAGGACGTACTGAAGATACGGCGATTGAAGTACCGGACGGCTGAGCAAAACCACTACCCATGCCCTGAATGGGAGCACGTAAATCCCGTTGAATATGACCTCTCACCCCACACCCGTAGCATACTGGGATATCCAGGTAACAAGGCTTGGTATGGAACCTCCCACACTTAGGGCATGGAGCCCTCCTCTGCTGCTGGAACCTCCCTCCTGGACGACCGGACTGATGGGGTCTTCTACTGTCTGATCCTGGTCCCCAACGACTGCTCTGCTGATATTGATGCACTAATAGCAATGCACTGGATAAGGACTGAGCATAAGACTGGGATGACCTTGATGGTCCTCTCCCCTGAACTGGTCTCGCTCCTCCAACTGAACTCCCCAAGTGGCCCGCTGACCGGGCCCTGATAATACTCTCTCTCTCTGACCTTATCTTCAATTTCATAGCCTCCGTGGCCTGGGAGAATCCCACTATCTTACCATAATTCATGTCTGAGTGCAAGGCAACTGTAGCAGCTTCATTCCCAACCAAAGGACTGAGGCCCTGAACAAACCGTCGAACTCTGGCACCCATAGTCGATACCAACTGAGGAGCGTACTTGGACAACCTCACGAACTCCATGTGGTACTCCCACACACTCATATTACCCTCCTTGAGGACCTCAAACTCCGTGGCACGGGCGGCCATAGCCTCGGAAGGCAAGAAGTGATCCATGAAAGCATCAACGAACTCATTCCATCTCACCGGAGGACTTCCCTCCCCACGGGAATTCTCCCATATCTCGAACCATGAATACGCTGCTCCCCTCAGCCTGTAAGATGTTAACTCTACCCCCTCTGTCTCTGTAGACTTCATAACCCGAAGCGTCTTGCACATCTCATCTAGAAAATCCTGCGGATCGGCCTCCGGATCAATATCTGAGAACTCTGGAGGGGCCAACCGCAGAAACTGGTTGACTATGGAACCGGTGGAATCTCCCTGTCCGCTAGAGGATGCAGGGGCAGCATGAGATCCTTGGGCCTGAGCGACCACTAACTGAGTCAACATATGAATAGCTCCCCTGAGGTCCCCATCAGAAGTACCGGGACCTGAAGCTGGAACCGAAGAAGGATCATGAATACCAACGGGAGGGGTTGCAGCATCCTCTGTCGCAGCAGAAATAGGAACACTCTGGTCTGGAACAGAAAGGCTAGGTGGTTTCAAAGTCGGGGACTCGCTCTCACCCGCACCATCGGGTACAGATTTCATAGCCACACTTGGGGTGGCATCGGCCTCTAGGCCCAGCCGAGCTCTCTTCTTTGGTGCCATTACTGAAAATTTTTGAACAGAGCACGAGTTAGACAAGAATATTTTCACTTTCCACTTCACCACACGATATAGAATAACAATGAAAAGGGTGTTTCTTAAATGTCCATGTAGCGCTCTAATTATAGATGTGGTCGACAACACACCGATAAGAAGGGCTCTACTAGACACGGCTCCGAGACATCCTAGGACAATTTTAAAACCTTAGGCTCTGATACCAAGATTGTCATGCCCCAAAATCGAGGGACGCGACCGACACTCAACCGGGTGACCCCAGTCAAGCGAACCTAACTTGCCTTTCCTATCCCACGCGTTACCCCGTGATTTCAATACACATTATTCAAGTAAAATAGATTTATAGATTAAGCATGAACTTTCAACTTGAATTCACTTCTACTTTTTATCATTACTAACACATGATACCAAATACTTACAAAAAACATACCACATTAACAACGTGGACCACGATTCCAAACCGTACGCTTACTACCCAAAATACATATATACTTTCCCCACATTGTGTCTATGGAGACTCTACAAGTACAAAAGATTTATATACTACTTGCCGGCAACAAGGCCCCAACTATACCTTACACTACATCATAAACTAAAATTAAGGTGACATGAGCCACACATGGCCCTGAGAGGAAGTGGGGCTCACCAGAACAGCTGACGAAAAGGAGAGGAGGCAATACTGATGGTGGGCTGAATTACCTGCTGTAGAACCACCTACATTTATATAAGAAAATGTAGCGCCCCCGAAAAAAGGACCGTTAGTACTGTGGAATAGTACTAGTATGTATGAACAAACTTTATCCAAAGTACAATCAAACAATACACAAGAAAGAAATAGTAATAGAACCAATCAATCAATGCACATGGAAAAGAACAACCAAATCATCAAGTTTCACAATCTCTCCTTTCCCCTGTCAACATTACCATATTCAAGAGTTTCCCCGATTTTTTCTCATTTCGATGGTGATAACGATCACATTCCGTCCTTATTACTACGGCCACCCTTATTACCTCGGCCTCCCTTATTACCTCGGCCTCCCTTATTTCCTCGGCCACCCTTATTACCTCACATCTTATTATCTTTATTAGTTCGTGTTGCGGCGTGCAACCCGATTCCACCCGACAATCATATTCTGTAACCAGTAACCACAACAATCAATCACAAGAATCAACATTTCAAGGAACACAAGTTCATATCAACAATTTATTTATTTGGGCCCAAGCCACCATAGTTCTTACCAAGCAGTAATTCATGTACACGGTGTTGCCATAATCGTTCAACTCAACTACATCGTTTCACAATACCCTTTTTCCATTAGTTTCCACGGACGACTTTTAGCCATTATATCCATTCCCACACTTGGGAGCATCAACAATCTTTCATTCATTAACACATAATTTCATATCGATGCTCTCGAGCATTTACGAGCTTTGCACATAATGATACAGGCACATCAATACACCTTTCACAACCTCAAACAACACGGTATATGACAATCAACTAGGACAAATCAAAGAGTAGAATCTTAAGTCTCAACACATTTGAACAATCAATTCACATATTATCAACAAGGTACACATGTCGTATGCTCGGACCCAACAAGGGGATTCTACAAAGGTTAAAGTTAGCCATACATACCTGGGGTCGAAATCCCTTTCTAACTTTTACTCTCAAATCACCGGACCGACTAGAACCTTCAATCTAGTTCACAATGCAGCACATTTAAACTTAGAATTAGGAATCATGAACATGTCTTGAACTCATTGGAGCTTTCTATCAAACCCTAGGTGTTCCTTTAGATTAAATAACCCCTTTTTAGTGAAAGGTTACTCCAACCTATTTTCCTTTACTAGATTATGATAAATTGGGTACATGCATGCAAGATTCGTAACCCTATCTTTAAGAACTATCCTACCCATGTTTTATTTTAACAAAAATCTGGAAATTAGGGTTAATGAGGTAGAAGCTTACCCATTAGAGTGAAGAAATTTGTGTCCTACTTGATTAGTTCCAAGCTTGAGTGATGAAGGAAGACCAATTTGATGAACTTGGGACTTTCTCTCTCTAGAACCCACTCTTTCCTCTCCCTAATATATCAGAAAATGGTTAAAAATTGAAGGGGAGGGGTGTTTTAATGAATTGCGATCGGGTTTTAAAAATTAGAAAAATAGGGTCCGACACAAGAATGCGGTCAGGAATGCGAACTGACATGCGATCCGCAGAATCGACCGCATAATGACCCTCAAGATGGGCCAAAATTCAAAACACACTGTCCAGGTATGCGACCATTGTGTGGTCCGCATACACGTTATGCGATCGCATAATGTGTCACATAACTTCCCTCCCAAAATCAAAGGCAACAATGCGACAAATATGCGGTCCGCGGAACTGAAATGCGATCGCACATTGGACCGTATAGTTGACCTCAAATGGGGCAGTGATCTGCCCGGGTATGCGACCATTATGCGGTCTACATACACGTTATGCCATCGCATAGTGCGTCGCATAACACCCACTTTCTGGAAAATTTTATTCTTTAACTCTCGGGGTACTTTTTACTCAATTTTGGTCCGTTTTAAAAATTTCCACAATAAAAATAACTCGGGGACTCATTCGGGCATTGTATTTAAACAAGAAAATTTTACGGGTCTTTACACATATGATAAAGCTAGGTTCTTTAACAAAAGTCAAAAAGTCAACCCAAAAAGTCAACTCCGGGCCCACGTCTTGGAATCCAGAAAAATTTACAAAATATGAACACCCATTCAATAATGAGTCCGATCATACCAAAATCACCCAATTCCGACCACAAATCGACACTCAAATCCCCAAATCTTACTTGCCAATCCCTAGTCCAAAATTCCACCTTAAAAACAGATATTCTAAGTGGGAAATTCAAATGGGTATTCAATATTAATGAATAAAAATGATCAAAAGTGGCTTACCTCTTGATAGTGAAACCCCTCTCAATAATCACCACTACCCAAGCTTGCAAAGTCCAAAATGAGAAAAACCTCAAAAACCTCGATTTTATGAAGTCTGCCAGGCATCTCGCACTTGAGAGCCAAAAGTATGCTTCTGCGGAACTGCATCTGTGGTGAAAACTCCTCACTTATGAAACTCACATAAGTTCCTCCACTCTGCATCTACGCCCTCAGACCGTATCCGCGGAAGTGCTTCTATGTCCAAATATCTGCTTATGCGGAAGCGCCTGACCATCTCAATCCTCACCAACTTTTTCTTCTGCGACCTCCTTTCCGCAGGAGTGACTCTGCTTCTGTGAGCCAGCTCTTGCATCTGCAGCCCTGAAGCCCTAGCTCTCCTTTGTGCTCGTTACCAGCTGCACCTGTGACTCTGCACCCGCGGTCCATTTCTCGGAGGTGCGGTTGCACCAGACCTGATCACACCAGCTCTAACACATGTCCAAAATGAAATCCATATTCAACCCGAATCACACCGGAGGCCGCTGGGACCCATCCAAACATATCGACAAGTCTTAAAACATGATACAAACTTAGTCGAGGCCTACAATAACATCAAACAACATCAAAAACACAAATCACACCCCAATTCAAGCCTAATGAAACTAATAGATTTCCAACTTCTACAATTGATGCCGAAACCTATCAAACCAACTCCGATTGACCTAAAATTTTGCACACAAGTCATAAATGAAACAAAGGACCTACTCCAACTTTCAAAACCAAAATCCGACCTGGTAACCACAAAGTCAACTCTCGGTCAAACCTCTCAACTCTACAAACTTTAACTATTCCAACTTTTGCCAATTCAAGCCGAAATCATCTACGGACCTCCAAATCAATAAACGGACACACTCCTAAGTCCAAAATCACCATACGGAGCTATTAGAGCCATCAAACTCCATTCTGGAGTCATTTATACATAAGTCAACATCCGGTCAACTCTTTCAACTTAGGCTTCCAACCTTGGGACTAAGTGTCCCAATTCATTCCGAAACATCCCCGGAACCAAACCAACCGCCCCAGAAAGTCATATAGCAATAAACAAATGTAGAATAAGCAAAAAATAGGGGAACGAGATATAATACTCAACCGTCTGGTCGTTACATTCTCCCCCTCTTAAACAAACGTTCTTCCTCGAACGGGTCTAGAATCATACCTAGTGTATCGAATAGGTGGGGATATCTAATCCGTATCTTCCACTCGGTCTCCCAAGTAGCCTCCTCGAATAGCTATCCTCTCTACTGTGCTTTCACTGAACACTATATTCTTTGACCTCAACTTCCGAACCTGCTAATCCAAATGGCCACCGGCTCCACATCATAAGTCAAATCTCCATTAACTGAACCGTGCTGAATCCAAAACATAAGACGGATCACCGAAATACTTTCGGAGCATAGAAACATGAAACATTGGATGAACACTCGATATACTATGTGGAAATTCAAGCTTGTAAGGCACCTCTCCAATCCTCTCAAGCACCTTAAAAGGCCTAATATACCGAGGGCTCAACTTTCCCTTCTTCCCGAACCTCATAACACCCTTCATGGGTGAAACTATGAGCAATAACTTCTCTCTAACCATGTAAGCAACATCACGAACCTTCCGATTGACCTAAATCTTCTATCTTGTATGTGCCGTGCAAAGCCGACCCTAAAGCAACTTAACCTTTTCTAAAGCATCCTAAACCAAGTCAGTACCCAATAGCCTAGCCTCACCCGACTCAAACTAACCAACTGAATACCGACATCGCCTCCCATACAAGGCCTCATATGGAGCCATCTGAATACTCGATTGGTAGCTGTCATTATAGGCAAACTCTACAAGCGGCAGAAACTAGTCCCAAGAACCCCATAAACCCATGATGCAAGCACATAACATATCCTCCAATGGTGCACTCGGACTATCCGTCCGTCTGAGGGTGGAATTCTGTACTCAACTCAACCCTTGTTCCAAAATCTCTTTGCACTGCCCTCAAAAACTACGATGTGAACTGCGTGCCCCGATCTAAGATAATGGACACCGACACACTGTGAAGATGAAAAATCTCGTGGATATAGATCTCAGCCAACCGCTTCGAAGAATAGGTAGTCCCAACTGGAATGAAATGCGCGAACTTATTCAACCAGTCCACAATCACCCAAATAGCATTAAACTTCTTAAAAGTTTGTGGGATCCCAACTACGAAGTCTATGTGATACGCTCCCATTTCCACTCAGGAATCTCAAGCCTCTGAAGCAAATGACCTGGCCTCTAATGCTCGTACTTCACCTACTGACAATTCAAGCACCGGACTACAAACTCCACTATGTCTTTCTTCATTCTCCTCTACCAATAGTTCTGCCTCAAGTCCTGATAGATCTTTGCAACATCGGGATGAATGGAATACCACAAACTGTGGGCCTTCTCAAGAATCAACTCACGTAACCCATCCACATTGGGCACACAAATCAAACCCTACATCTACAACACCTCATCATCTCCATTAGAAAACTCATTGGCATCACTGTAATGAACTATGTCCTTAAGGATAAGCAAATAAGGGTCTTCATACAGACGCTCTCTGATGCGATCATATAAAGAAGACCGAGAAACCACGCAAGCTAGAACCCGAATGGGCTCCAAAACATCTAACCTCACGAACTGATTGGCCAAGGCTTGAACATCTGATGCAAGCAGTCTCTCACCAAAAAGAATAAATGCAAGGCTACCCATACCCATCGTCGTCCTACTCAAGGCATCGACCACTACATTGGCCTTCCCTAGATTATACAAAATGGTAATATCATAGTCTTTTAATAGCTCCAACCATCTCCGCTTTAAATTTTTTTTCTTGAACAACTGTTGAAGACTCTAATGATCCACAAAATACCTCACAAGATACACCTCAGAGATAATGCCTCCAAATCTTCAATGCCTGAATGATGGCTACCAATTCCAAATCATGAACGGGGTAGTTCTTCTCATAAGGCTTCAGCTGACGTGAAGCATAAGCAATCACTCTACCCTCCTTCATCAAGACACACTCAATACCAATCTGAGAAGCATCACAATACACTGCATAAGAAACTGATGCAGAAGGTAAAGCTAGAACTGGAGTTGTGGTCAAGGAAGTCTTGAGCTTCTGAAAGCTCTCCTCACACTCATCTGACCACCTGGAGGGAGCACCCTTCTGTTTCAACCTGGTCAAAGGCGCTGCAATGGACGAGAAACCCTCCATGAAGCAACTATTCGGCCAAGCCGAGAAAACTCTAAATCTTAGTAGCTGAATATGGTCTATGCAACCTCTGAACCGCCTCTATATTCTTCGGATCCACATTAATCCCCTCATTGGACACCATGTTCCCCAAGAACACCACCAAACTAAGACAAAACTCATACTTGCATAACTTGGCATAAAGATTCTCCTCTCTCAACGTCTGTAGTACAATCCTTAGGTGTTGTGCATGCTCCTCCTGGTTGCGAGTACACCAGAATATCATCAATAAATACTATAACAAACGAATCAAGATAGGGATGGAATACACTGTTCATCAGATGCATGAATGTTGTTGGGGCATTGGTCATCCCAAAAGACATCACAAGGAACTTATAGTGACCATAGCGGCTCCTGAATGTTATCTTCAGAATATTCGAGTCCCAAATCTTCAACTGGTGATACCCAGACCTCAAATCAATCTTATAGAACACTCTAGCTCCCTGAAGCTGGTCAAATAAGTCATCAAACTGCAACAAATGATACTTATTCTTCATTGTAACTTTGTTCAACTGTCTATAGTCAATGCACATCCTCATGGTACCATCCTTCTTCTTCACAAACATAACCGGTGCAACCCAAGGCGACACACTAGGCCTAATAAACCCTTTATCAAGAAGCTCATGAAGCTGTTTTTTCAATTCTTTCAACTTTGCTAGTGCCATACGATATAGAGGAATGAAATGGGATGAGTTCCTGGCACCAGGTCAATACCAAAATCAATGTCCTTGTCGGGTGGCATGCCCGACAAGTCTACAGGAAACACATCCAGAAAGTCTCGCACTATTGAAATAGAATCAATGGTAGGAGTATCAGAACCAATATCTATCACAAAATCCAAGTATGCCAAACACCCCTTCCCAACCGTCCGTTGGGCCTTCAGATAAGAAATCACTCTACTGTGAACATAGTCCAGAGAACCTCCCTACTCGATCCTAGATACCCCGGCATCGCTAACGTCACGGTCTTAGCGTGAAAATCCAGAATAGAATGACATGGGGACAACCAATCCATGCCCATAATCACGTCAAAATCAACCATGCTAAGCACTAAGATATCAACTCTAGTTTCCAATTCCCCAATAGTCACCACACACGGTCGATACATATGGTCCACAATAATAGAATTGCCCACTGGTGTAGAAACATGAACATGTGAAATAAGGACTCATGGGGCATATCCCAATAACGAGAAAAATACAATGATATATATAAATAAGTGAAACCAGGGTCAAATAATTTGGAAGCATCCCTGTGGCATACTGAGACAATACCTGTGATCACTGTGTCTAAAGCAACAAACTCTAGCCTGGCAGGGAAAGCAGAGCATCGAGCCTGACCACCACCTGATCGACCTCCCCCTCTAGGGCGACCTCCAACTACCTGAGCCCTACCTCAAGTTGGGTGAGCGGGTGGTGAAGTGTTTGGTGCAAAAGTCATAACCAGACTCCGCTGCTTAACTGGACCTCCCAAGATATAGGGACAATACCTACTCACATGTCTAAACTCCCCACACTTGTACCAACTTCGATCCATTAATGGTGGTGGAGACTAAATCGGACCCCGGGAACTAGAATACCTACTAGAAGAACCTAGCATAGAGGAACTGTGAACTGATGGAGCATGAGATGAACGTTGAGCTGGGAGGGAACAAAGAGATGACTCACCCAGATGAAAACTGTATGAACCATGGCTAGTTGATGCACCACGATGAACTAGACGAGTCATCTGAGCGGGCTTGTAAGGACGACCCTTGTTGTGGTGGAACTGACCTCAAAAAGAAACACCGCAGAAACCACCCAAACCACGAGGCCTCTTGGACTCCTTCTACTCACGCTTTTGACTACGGACCTGCTCTAGCCGCCTATCAATGTCAACCACCTCGTCGAACCTAGCACCTGATGCAATCTCCAGAGTCATGACAAAGCACAGTCTATAGTTGAGGCCATCAATGAACCTCCTAATCCTCTCCCTCTCCGTGGGAACCAATCGGATCGCATGACGAGCCAACTATGAAAATCTAATCTCATACTAGGTCACGGACATGCGCTCCTAGCATAGCTGCTCAAACTATCTATGCAATTCCTCCCTGCAGGTCTGTGGAACAAACTTCTCCAAGAAGAGAACGGAGAACTCATGCCACATAGGTGGTGCAACACCAGCTGGCCTGCTCAACTCATAGGCCTCCCACCATCTGAAGGCTTCCCCCAACAGCTAAAAAGTAGTAAATGAGACCTCATTGGTCTCTGAAATATCCGCCCCCCATATGAAGAATCCGCTGGCACCTGTATAAGATGTCCTGGGAATCCTCTAACTCAACCCCACTAAATGATGGAGGCATGAGCCTCCCAGGACTCTCTAGATTCTTTTTCTCCTCGTCACCCATTGGTGGAGCCACCTTGTCTTAAGAACCTACAATTGGCTGGGCTGGTAGTATCCCTAGTGTCTAAAGTCCCTGAACCACCTGCTCTAGAGTACGGGCGGCGAGTCTAAGCACCTACCGCAGCCTGAGAAGTGGCTGCCATGGCTGGATCTGAAACCGCCTAAGCAAGGCTAGTGCATACAGTCAATATCTAGCCCAAAGCCGCTTGAAGGCTTGGAATCACAATGTGCATAGCTGGTGCCTGAGCTGGTCCCATCGGTTCAACCACATGTGCTTCTATACGAGCAGCACCTTGGCCTCTACCCCGACCCCGACCTCTAGTGGCCCTAACTGGTGGTACTGGAGGCCGTCCGACTAATCCGGTAGCACATGTGATCACAATCTGTGAGAGAATAGAACAATAGAAGTTTAGTTTCCGAAATCAACAAATTTGCACGACAAGAATACAAGAAAGTGAAGTTTTCCTAAGGTTTCGGTAGCCTTTCAAAGATAAGTATAGACGTCTTCATACCGATCCTCAAGACTGTACTAAACTTGCTCATGACTCGCGAGACCTATGTTACCTAGGTTTTGATACCAACTTATCATGACCCAAAACTCAACATGTCGTGATGGCGCCTATCACAGAACTAGGCAAACCGACAATCACAAATAACTACGAATTTTGAATTGAAAAAAATGATGAAATAAGTTTAACAGGGACAAATTCTCATAAATAAACTATAAGAAAAATACCGCAACCCAATATGAAATCCCCAAAATCCGGGTATCATTGAGTATATGAGCTACTAAATATCAACATAGTCAAAAATCCTAATACAACTGTCTGGAAAGGTAGAACAATGCTAAATAAACTAAAAAGAAGGAGAATCGTAGTCTGCGGACGCCAAAGCAGCTACCTCAAAAGTCTCCAAGCAGGAAATGCTCAAAATCTAGCAGCCACAGTGCCCAAAAGTACCTGGATCTACACACGAAGTGTAGAGTGTAGTATGAGTACAACCGACCCAATATACTCAATAAGTAACATGATTAACCTTGGGCTGAAAGCAGTGACGAGATCAGATAGGTACAATCCAAATCCATATTATAACATTACAAATATGACAGGAAAAATGATAGTAATAACTCAGAGAAATCTCATAATCAGTCTGTACAATACAGAAATGTAGACATGCTTTCGAGTTTAACAAGTTAAGCTCAACACGGATACAATATGCGAAGTAAGACTGATATGAGGAATGTTACGTCTCTATATCTACATGTCAAATGTTCATGTCACATGTAATGCATCGCAATGATAACCTCATGTACTCACGATCTCAGAGTACTCAATCTGACAGTCTCAACTCTCACTCATCACACTCAATCACTCAGCATTGTATGGTACCTATGCTCACAGCTGGTATGTCAGACTCTAGAGGGGAGGATCTTGCCCAAGCGCTAATATAAAGCCAATATGTCATGTTGTGGCATGCAACCCGATCCCATAATAATATATAAAGCCTATAAGGCCTGCTGCGGCGTGCAACCCGATCTATATAAGAATATATATGTAAAGCCAAGAAGGCCTGCTGCGTCGTGCAGTCCACAACCTCACTCACAACACGACTCTTAGGCCCCAACTCAGACATCAATCTCTCCAGTCTCTTAGGCTCCCAAATTTCATACCAATCAACCCAAACAATGATACATGAGACAACAATAAATAGCAACAGATACTAAGATATGATATGCAAATGATGGATATGACTGAGTACATAATTTCCATGTAAGCAAATAAATCAATAGCAGAAATGACCCATGTGGGTCCCAACAGAATAAACATGATTTCTAACATATATTTTAGCTCAATTACTCTAACACATAGGGATCACATGAATAGAAATAAGGTTTCATAACTACACAGTACCACAGAATCGAACGGGTCACAATTATCACGGTGCACGCCCACACGCCCGTCACCTAGCATGTGTGTCACCTCAAAACCAACCACATAACACGTATTTCAGGGATTCATACTCGCATAACCAAGTTTAGAAGTGTTACTTACCTCAAACCGCACAAATCCCTACTCCAACAAGCATTCTCCTCGTGAATCGTCCTCTGAACTACTCGAATCTAGCCACAAAAACTTAATAAAATCAATATAAGCTTTAGGAATCAATTCCATATGATAAAGCTAGGTTCTTTAACAAAAGTCAAAAAGTCAACTCTGAGCCAACGTATCACAATCCAGAAAAATTTACAAAATCCGAACACCCATTCAGTAACGAGTCCAACCATACCAAAATCACCCAATTCTGACCATAAATCGACACTCAAATCCTCAAATCTTACTCTCCAATCCCTAGTCCAAAATTCCCCGAATTCAACCTTAAAAACACATAACCTAGGTGGGAAATTCAATATTAATGAATAAAAATGATCAAAAGTGGCTTACCTCTTGAAATCTAGTGAAATCCCTCTCAAACATTTCCACTACCCGAGCTTGCAAAGTCCAAAAATGTGAAAAACCTCAAAATCCTCGATTTTATGAAGTCTGCCAGGCATCTCGCACCTGCGAGAAATCCGCTTCCGTGGAACCGCATCTGCGATGAAATCTCTGCACCTGTGGAACTCACTTAAGTTCCTCCACTTTGCATCTACGTCCCCAAGATCGCATCTGCGGAAGCACCTGACTACTTCAAGCCTCACCAAGTTTTGCTTCTGCGGCCTCCTTTCCGTACGAGCGACTCCACTTCTGCAGACCACCTCTCGCATCTGCAACCCAGCAGCGTCCAGATCTCCTTTGCACCTTCGCATTGCCAGGCGCTCATGTGACTCCGCACCTGCAGCTACCAGACCTGATCACACCAACTCTAACACAAGTCTAAAATTCAACCCGTTTTCAACCCGAATCACACATGAGGCCCCCGGGACCCCATCCAAACATACCAACAAGTCATAAAACATTATATAAATTTATTCCAAGCCTCCAATCACATCAACAACATAAAAGTACAAATCGCACAACAATTTAAGCCTAATGAAAGTAATGGATTTCCAAATTCTACAATCGATACTGAAGCCTATCAAACCAACTCCGATTGACCTCATATTTTGCAAAAAAGTCATAAGTTACACAACGGACCTACTCCAACTTCTGGAACCAAAATCTGATCCCGGTAACCACAAACTCAACTCTCAGTCAAACCTCTCAACTCTCCAAACTTCAACTTTTTTAACTTGCGCCAATTCAAGCTGAAATCGTCTAAGGACCTCCGAATCAATATCCGGACACACTCCTAAGTAAAAAATCACCATACGAAGCTATTGAAACAATCAAAACTCCGTTCTAGAGTAATTTACACATAAGTCAAGATCCAATCAACTCTTTCAACTTAGGCTTCCAACCTTAGGACTAAGTGTCCCAATTCATTCCGAAACATCCCTAGAACAAAACCAACCACCCCAGAAAGTCACATAACAAAAAAAAATACAGAATAAGTAATAAATGGGGGAACGAGCTATAATACTCAAAACAACCGGCCGGGTCGTTACACATATATGGAATTGGGTCGTGCTATTTGTGCCATGTTAAAGTCGTGTACGCGAGGTGATGAGTACATACTCGGGCTTATATGTGGAATATTTACCAGATTTCCAATAGATATGTTGAAAATATTTTCTAAATTAATAATACCTATTTTAGTAATTAATGGTGTTAACTAAATAATTTAGTGTCGCATAATCATAAATATATTAATCTTGCTATTTTGAAACTACAAAAATGACTTTTATATTCATTTCATAGGTTTATAATTAATTTAATAAGGTTATTACTTAATTTTGGTAAAATAGCCTACTATTTCAAAATGAATGTGAAATTAGTGTCACAGATAGAAAATAGGATATTTAATAATTAATTAACTAATTATAGTAATTAGTAATGTATTTGGTGATCATAATTTCTACTACAATTTATTAAAATTATTTAAATTAATTATAAAAGGATTAAATACTTAAAGGCTACAATTGCAATTTCATAACCAAAGGCGAAATGACTATTTTTTAAGTAAATAACAGCCCAATAAACAAGCCCAAGACCAAAATCTAACCTAGGTCCAACCCCTCTCTTCCCACCTTGGCGATCCATGACCTCTTATCCAACCCAATGGAATCGTGCCATGTCACCCCTTTATCACACTCACACAAGAAGCACATTTAATCTGATCCGTCCATCCTTTAGATCAAAGACCCATGTTTTATCACTTTTTTCTTTTAGTTTCAACACCTCACCGGATTTAATCTCAACTGTCAAAACCCATGGATCCAACGGTCCTCATATTTTTTCACTTTAAATGCTTAACCCTTAAATTATCAGGGACGTTGATCTAAATATCCAACGACCCAGATTGCATTTCCTATATACCCAAACCCTAATCATTTCACTCTTTTGACTCAATTGGCCCCCTTTCCCCTTCCCCTCTCTATTCTCTTAACTCACAAAACCAAATCAATCACAGACCTTGCACAAATTCGTGCAAGGTCATGAATCAGACATAAAATCATCTCCTTTTTCTTTCCCACCGTTATTTTCGGTGATTCCATTCCCGTTTCATCACTCGAAATTCAAACACCCAAATATGAAACTTTAGATTCAACGATGCAACATCAATACTCCAGATTTCTTCTATGCTCTGTTAAATCTATGGCATGCATGTCATCTCTCTAGTATTATCATCATTATTCTTGGTCTAGAGGTCAAGCACAGCGACCTCTGGACTCGGGGTTTTTATCCGGTGGACCTTCAAAGGACAGTATCCCCACCTTAGGTAAACAACTATCACTGCTCTCACCTCCGTTGTCATGCCCCAAACTCGAGGAGCGCGACCAGCACTCAACCGAGTAGAACCGGACGAGAAAGCCTGTTAGACACTATCTACCCGACTCACTTATGACACAAAGAAAACATGTTTTCATTAATTAGACAGTAGAAAGATCATATATATACATTACTAAATCATTTCATTTTGTTACATCATTGTTAAGTTGCAAAATACACATATTCTTATGATTGAGTGGAACAGGAGTCCAAAATACAACATAATCCGTTGACCTTCCTAACGCCCATATACAACCCACATAGTGTCTACGGAGCCTCTAAAGATACAAAAGAGAGTAAAGATGGTGCCGGCAACAAGGTCCCGACTATACCTCAAAAAGTGACAACAATATAAACAAAAGATACAACACATGATCCAGGAATGAAACGGGGCTCACCGAGTCCACTGGGAAGAGGATGCACCACTATCTGTGATCAACACTGTCTGCTACGGAACCACCTGCATCCATTTAAAGATCATCGCCCCCGGCAAAAGGGACGTTAGTACTGTCGAATAGTACTAGTATGTAACTAAACACTATCTCAGTAGAATGAATAGTAGTACAGGGAAAACAGTCAAGAATGCAATATAAGCTTCAAATAACACTAAAACATCAAGTTAAGGATCATGTAGATTTTCAAGTCAATTTCCACATTATTAGGTTGGGTAGATTCTTAGTGCCAATATGACAAAATCCACAATACCACCGTGTTCTTACATGGAGTCCGATATCAACCCGAATGGCTAGGTCATCTCATTTGAGACATCAACTATATCCACAATTTCAATTATCATTTCCAGCACCCGTTACCACCATGTGTGCGGCATGGCGTCCGATCACGGCTTGATCGGCTAGGCCATCTCCTTTGAGCCATCACCCCTTTCAGTCAATCATCACACTTCATATTTCTTTCCCATCTTTTCAATACAAGACTTTATTAAGAAATTACTTAAGTCAAGTTCTTGTGCTATATCTCGTTCGTGATCCCCACCTGTGAATCACATCACTCCCTTTTGACTGAAGAGGCAATGCTTCAGAATTAGACTAGGGGCCTTATGCCAATCAACATCGTTCGTTCTCCCCGCCCGGGAAGAACTTCACTCCCAAGACGTTAAGCTAGCAAGACTAATAGGTTTAGGCTAGGGCGCCAACCCTCACTAGAAGTCAGTTTTCCCCCTCTTTCCTATTCAAGAGTTCTCCTCCCTAACGGCACACTGTATATAATCTCTCTAGATGGCCAATGTGAACAGTTCAATCAAACTTGTATGTGTGAAGCATATTGAAAGTGACATTGACAAAGCAAAGCACAGATTCCCTAGAATGTTAGAACTCAGACATGACAGAGAAGGTAGTCAAAAACGGTACGCTAAGCTCCTTGCTTCGTCGCTTCTGTTTTCAGTTATTCAANCACGAGTGGCCTCAATTATAAAGTCATTCTTGGTACTTGGCCGTATTTCATAATTCAAGTTTCTCTTTTTCACATTCAAATATCATTATCATCAACAAAAATAAGGCCTATCATGTAAGGCATTATTGCACATATGGGAAAAATTGGGAATCCTAAGCACATATAAGCTTTTCACATAATTTGGCGTAACAACCTTTATTCCATTTTTGACATGAGGTCTTAGCATTTCTAGTACATATTCCACATTTTGAACACAACCTCACAAGGAAAGATGACATGGCGAAGAATTTAGAATAAATGTTAAACATATACCCTTCAACACAACACATTAGAAACAATCAATTCTATAATGATCAATTTTGGGGACCTACACAAATTACACGAACACCGGGGGATTTGATTCTAAGAAGAACGGGGTTAACCAACATACCTCAATTGATCTCCCTTACACTCTAAAATGTTCTAGGAATCTTAGAAACACCAATCTATTTTAGAAATATAATAAATTGAACTAAAATTAGGAAATGATCATGGTTTTAGCTCATTTGAGCATTTTATCAACCACCAAGTGTGCATTAAGGATTTAAGGCCCTTTTTATTAAAGACTTTACCATCCCACACCCCATTCATCACTACCTTTATCTCACAACCTCCCCACCTAATCTAAGAACACATGCATGCAAGATATCCACCCCCACACCCAATAATTTTCTTTCTAATTATCCCCTTTTTTACTAAATTTTCAAAATGAAAAGCTAGGGTATAGATTCTTACCTTCAATGTGAGGACCTTCTTGATAAACTTCAATGATTGAGCAAGAAATTTTGGATATTAGTGTGAAAGTTATTCTCCCACTCTTAGAACTCTCTCTCTCACTCTTAAAATATCAGAAAAATGCTCAAAATGGTTTATGGTATGTGTTTTAACGGAATAGGGTCGGGTTTAAAAACCCTAAAAATGAAGCCCCAGGACAGGATCTGCGGTCGCATATGCGACCACATAATGATTCTGCGGTCAGCAAAATGATCGTGAAAGATGGCCTTGGGAACTGGGCTGGCATGCTTCATTCTGCAGCCGTTATGCGGCCTGCAGACATGTTCTGTGATCGTATAATGCGCCGCAGAAACTCCCTCCGCAAAAGTCTAAGGATTATTATGCGACCAATGTGTGGCCTGCGAAATGGTTATGTGGTCGCATAATTGTCCGCCAAATTGACTTCAAAATTGGCCAAAAAGGCTGCTTCACTCTACGGCCATTTTGCGGCCGCATAATGGGCCACAAAAATGCCTATTTCTGCAAAATATTTTCCTTCAACTCCCCAACATACTATTCAATCCAAAAATTCTGAACCGCGGCGAGCTTTACTATTAACCTCTACGCCTACTCCGGCATCAAGGAATCCCGGTTTCTAGGAAAATTTTTACGGGGCCTTACATCCGTATTCTCTAATTTCACTCGATTGTGCTCACGTCATCAACTCTCTGTTACTCTCCACTATCGTTTGAATTTTTTTGAACCTTAAGGCAATGAATTCCACTATAAAAGGGGGATTTAATGCTCTCACCTAAAACAAGCAGAAGATCAACCTAACTACGAAAATATCCTTAACTACACTTAAAATTTCTAAGTAGAAAAAATCAAATTTAGGGTTCCTAACTGGTTTTCTTTTCTTTCCGGTTCCGAGGTTACACTGATTGGAGTTTGAGTGTTGACTCTTAAATGGCTAAGAAAAGATTCTCGTTGGTTTTCTTGCTCAAAAGAAGGTCAGTGAGCCTTGACCTTTCTTCTCTTTCCACCATCTAATTGAAATGATACTTATTCTGTTGCTTTTTTTTAATTGACTCTACTTATGATAAGTTATAGTTAATTATCTCTATGTAGTCATCATTAGTTTATGATTGATTATCAAACTCTAGAGTTATATGCTTCTTTAACAATATGAAAACAAGATCATCCACTAATTGATTACTCTTGTAATCTTAATGAATATGTCTTTGAATTGGTAGTCTATGTGTTCCTGAGTTTTTGTAATTAACCAAGCACTTTTAATGATTCTACATAGCTGTCTTGACTTTAGACCTCCTGATGTTCTACTAGGACCTTCATGTCTGCTATACTAATTTGCCTTGGTGTTACTGATAGATGATACCTAAATGGACATGAATCTTTTAATAAAGAAGACAACACTGTGACCTTAGTTTAGGTACATCATCTTATGACATTTAAATCAATTTCTTCTTTCTAATGTGCTTTTATGAGTCTATTAACTCTTGGAAGATCATTGATTCTTGTTAAACCTCATAATTGTGTGATTACATCTGTGATATCACTTTATAAGCATGTTCTAAACCAACTGGATCCCTGTACTTATCCTTGTGTGTATTCTGATAACTGCTACACACTTAGCTTAAGATATGAAACTTGGTTAAGATATATTTACGGTGTTTTGAGTTTAATCTGTTATGTTAGAGTGCTAAAATTAAGCTTCATCATGCATAAGTTCCCATACTTAACCTGTATAACATATCCTTAATATAAAGTTTTCATTGTCTTCTGAAACTTACATAGTAACACTGTTAGTTTGATTTCATGAATGTTGATACCCAATCATTTTTGTGATGTTATAACCCTATAAGAATATCCCATGCATGTGTTCTCTTGGATTACCTGCACTTATATTATTCTTAAATATCACTGCTTGCCTTTCATGTTCATATATATACCTTCCTTATCCCTGAACTTCACCAAAGCTTAGATAAGTGAACTAGGGCTAACTTATGAACCTAAGATGGACCTGGTGCTGTTATCTTCTATGTTTGAGCATAGTAGTATGCTTTAACTCCCAATGAGATTGGTATGAGTTTGAAGTTAAGAGAAAAAAAGTAGTCATGTCATTTGCTTAAATTGACTTGTTTACTTGCATTCGTGTTAATACCCTTTAGAGACTCCAATTGAAGTTGTTAACTTGTGCATCTAATAGAAGTTACGACTTAGTCTAGGGATGAACTCTTGAACATAGGTTGTTAAGATGATATGATCATGACCTTATATTTCTCTAAGCTTGAAATTTGTATCTTTTCTACTCTTTAAGTCTCATGACTCAATTGTTTAGGTTTCGAAAGTGAATTGCTGGTGTTCTTTCCCCTGTGTGTGCATGTAGCTGATTTCTTGAACACACCAGAACATGTTGAAAATATTCAATGTGTATCATATACTTATTTTTGGATTGTGGTTACAAGAATGTGATTAGTTGTCATATAATCATGATGATATTCTGTATAACTGTTATGAAAAATGTACATACCCATGTGTGTTGTTATTACAATTGCATTGGAATTTACAATGAGCGCCTCATTAGTATTTAAACCTGTAGGGAAGACTAACTGTGAGTGGTTAAGGGTATTTAGGAGAAAAATTTTGTTTGTGGTTGAGATATTCTCCCTAATACATGCATTGCTCGGGGTCCCTATGACCTATGTGAACTTTGAAGTGCTAGGGATCCAAAGGGTATCTTGGCCATGAATAAAATTTTATCTTAAGCCTTTAATTATTGACTTTTGAAAATCTTTTTAGGTTTTAGTGTTAAATGAAAACAAAGGCTTCACTATAAATTATTTTACTCTATTTGACTTTACACTAATTTTATTTGCATTCCTAATTACTAATGCCTGTTACAGTTTTGTCTTGGGCCTTATATTGATGTTATTGGTGTTAAGTGTTATATTGGGCTATATATCTAATGTATTTCCTTTCCTTTTTACGCATGTGATCGAACTGCGCATGTTGATTTCTCAAGAACTCATGCCCAAGTTCTAGTTTAGATCTGAAGTCGTTGAACTTGCTGCTGCTCGTATGTTGTCCGCGGGGCCCAACTGTCTTCAGGCCCAAACCAATGGGTCCAATTTCCTTTCTTCATCATTTACATAAGCATGTTGTTACTACTATGCGTATACAACATTGACGTTATTAAGTGAATATTTCCTTCATTATTATTCTTTAAGCTACTTTAGGAAAAGAATTTTTGTAAAACAAGCTAAACAGAGAGATATTTGCAGGTTTATGCACATTTTTTTTATTTACACAAAATCCCTTTTATATTTCAAATTCATATTCAAATTTTCTCTGCAACTCTTTCTCATATTTTCCGCTTGGTTATTGGGGATATCACAATTCAAATCATTTTTTCGCTCTGCTCTTGAAGTTAAGTTTCTCTTATTCGATACCCATTTGCCATTCCCCCATTTTCTTGAATACAAAGAGTGAGTCTCTTTCACCATGACAATAATCATTTGGACTATTTTGTGTTTTACCAAGAAGATCCACATCGTAACAATTTCTTTGTCAATTCAAACGGAGATCTTGAAACAAAAGGTATTTTTCAGAGTAGAGTTTAGTTGGACTTTCAACGAGAAGAGCACTTAATCTGTCTTGCTTCACGTCATCATTTTCTTCAATTTTCACTTTACCCCTTGACAAC
>ML379453.1:0-10207 GCA_005239525.1 Nicotiana knightiana
TTTCAAGTAATTATGATAATTTACTAGACGCACTCTCTCAAGTTACGCTAGCTTGATTGCAATGTAGTTCACTTTAGATTGCACCCGAGGTATCGTTATCTCTAATCCACCCTCTAAACCCTCGTTTATGACTTTCGTCTATACTCCGGGAGTGATGTTGTTCAAACAACTACCTAAACATGCACTCTATCTCTAGTAGCTACATAATAAATAGGAACAGTTAATTGATGAACATTCAATTAACTACAACAATAACGTAGTTGAACAAATAGAGATTAATCAACCAATCGGAACTAGATTAATAACACAATAAGTTTATCCCTCAACGGGTTCTACCAAAACCCTAGATTAAAGAAGTTAGCTAAACANTCCAGGGTAAGGATGGCGTTTCAGCCCTAAGGCCTGGCTAACGCTAGGTAGGGTCAGGCTGTATGGCTCTGTCGCCCAGCTATCGCCCGAGTGTCTCCTTTCGCGTATTTTTCGACGTATTTGCATCCCTTTAGCTCCGTTTCCATCTCCAATTCACCTACACATAAAATAAACTCTATTAAGCATATACCAAGTGTATTTTTATCATTAATGCACCTAAAATGTACGGTATATCACATGTTAAACTATGCATTTTAGCCTCGCATCAGTAGGCCTGTTGGTTCAGCACCCCTCACCTGGCAACAGTTCTCCACTATCTTCTTGGAGAAGTATGCACCCCAATCTCACAGGGAAGAGCAGCGCAGACATTTTGAGCAGTTGCGTCAGTGGGAGCTATTAGTGATGTAGTATGAGATGTGATTTTCAAAGCTGGCTCATCACGCCACCGAGTTGGTTCCTACTGATAGGGAGAGGATTAAAAGGTTCATGGATGGCCTCACTTATCAGCTCTGCCTTTTCATGACTCGGGAGATTCGGTTCGAGATTTTAAGTCGATTCGCCTCCAGGAGAGGGAGGCCAAGAGGCCTCGTGGATCGGGTGGTTCTAGTGGTGCTCCTTCCAGGGGGCATTATCAGCATGGTAGAGGCCATTCATTCAGGCCTCCTCAGCCAGTCTGCCCAACCTACAGTGGTGCATATTCGGGCATGGTCCCCGCAGTTCTCAGCCAGGCCATTCTTCATTCGGTGCCCTTCTATCCCAGGGTGCAGCTCGAGCACCACCAGTTCAGAGTTCCTCTATGCATGATTCTTCTAGTTGCCATTCTTGTCCTAGGGGTTTCTATCAGTCCCCGTCTCCTGCACCAGAGAGTTGTTATGAGTGTGGAGAGTACGGACATATGAGGAGGCAGTGTCCTCATCTTCTTGGAGGTCCATCTCAACTGAGGAGCCAACCTTCGACTTCAGCTCCAGTTGCTTCACCACCCACCCAGGCAGCCAGGGGTGGTACTCAGTCAGCTAGAGGCCACCTTAGAGGGGGAGGTCGAGCAGGTAGAGGTCAGGCTTGTATGTATGCGTTTCCAGCCACAGATGCTATGGCCTCCAATGCAGTGATCACAGGTATTATCTCAGTCTGTCACCGAGATGCTTTCGCCTTATTTGACCCTGGTTCCACGTATTCTTTTGTCTCGTCATATTTTTCCCATTTCCTGGATATACCCCATGAGTCTTTAGTTACATCTGTTCATGTGTCGACTCTGGTGGGCGATACTATTATTGTGGGTCGTGTGTATCGGTCGTGTGTGGTATCTATTGGGGTTCTGGAGACCCGAGTTGACCTACTGTTACTCAACATGGTCTATTTTGATGTGATATTGGGCATGGATTGGTTATCTCCGTGTCATGTTGTTCTTGATTGTCACGCTAAGACCGTGACCTTAGCTATGCCAGGACGTCCAAGGGTTGAGTGGAGATGTTCTTTTGAGTATGTGCCTAGCAGGGTGATTTCCTACCTGAAGGCCTAGCGCATGATTGACAAGGGGTGTTTATCGCATTTGGCTGTTGTGAGGGATATCAGTGGTGAGACTCTCGCTTTGATTCGGCTCCTGTGGTCCGTGACTTTCCAGACGTGTTTCCTGCAGACTGCCAGACATGCTACCTGACATGGACATTGATTTTGGTATTGACTTGGTGCCAGGCACTCAGCCTATTTCTATTCCACCTTATCGTATGGCACCAGCAGAGCTGAAGAAATTAAAGGAGCAGCTTCAGGAACTCCTAGATAAGGGGTCATTCGGCTTAGTATGTCACCTTGGGGTGCACCAGTGTTGTTTGTGAAGAAGAAGGATGGTTCTATGCGCATGTGTATTGATTATCGGCAGCTGAACAGGTTTACGGTGAAGAGTCAGTATCCCTTGACTCGTATAGATGACTTATTTGATCAGTTGCAGGGTTCCAGGGTATTTTCCAAGATTGACTTACGTTCCGGCTATCATCAATTGAAGATTCGAGGGCCAGACATCCCGAATACTGCTTTCAGGACTAGATATGGTCATTGTGAGTTTCTGGTTATGTCGTTCGGGCAACAACAGCCTTTATGCACTTGATGCATAGTGTATTCCGACCTTATTTGGATTCTTTCGCCATCATGTTTATTGACGATATCTTGGTGTATTCCCGATCTCGGGAGGATCATGAGCAACATTGTAGAGTTGTCCTTCAGACCTTGAGGGAGAAGAAGTTGTATGCAAAATTTTTGAAGTGTGAATTCTGGCTTGATTCAGTCGCGTTCTTGGGGCACGTGGTGTTCAGTGAGGGTATTCAGGTTGATCCAAAGAAGATAGAGGTGGTGCAGAGCTGGCCTAGATCGTCATCAACTACCGAGATTCACAGTTTCCTTGGTTTGGCAGGGTACTATCGCTATTTTGTAGAGGGATTTTCATCTATTGCAGAACCTATGACCAGGCTGACCCAGAAGGGTGCTCAGTTCAGGTGGACTGAGGAGTACGAGGAGAGCTTTTAGAAGCTCAAGTCAGCTTTGACTACAACTACGGTATTGGTTTTGCCTACGGGTTCAGGTTCTTATATAGTTTACTGTGACGCCTCGAGAGTTGACCTTGGAGCGGTTTTGATGCAGGACGATAAGATGATTGCCTATGCGTCCAGACAGTTGAAGGTGCACGAGAAGAATTATCTAGTGCACGATCTTGAGCTAGCAGTTATTGTCCACGCCTTGAAGATTTGGCGTCATTATTTGTATGCAGTGCATTGTGCGATTTTCACTGATCACCGTAGTTTCCAGCATCTGTTTAAACCGAAGGATCTAAATTTGTGTCAGAGGAGATGGTTGGAGCTTCTCAAGGATTATGACCTCACTACTCTATATCATCCGGGGAAGGCCAATGTAGTGGCCGATGCCCTGAGTCACAGAGCAGAGTGTTTGGGGAGTCTAGCCTACCTTCCAGTAGCAGAGCGACCATTAGCACTTGATGTTCAGGCTTTAGCGGGTCAGTTGGTGAGATAGGATCTATCAGAGCCCCCACGGGTATTGTCTTGTGTAGCCTCCAGGTCTTCTCTTTATGAGCAGATTAGAGCACGCCAATATGATGATCCACACTTGCTCGTTCTTCAGGACAGGGTCCGGCGGGGTGATGCCAGGGATGTGGTTACTAGTGATGATGGGGTCATGAGGATGCAGCGGATTTGCGTGCCTAATGTGGATGGAATTCAAGACTTGATTCTAGCTGAGGCCCATAGTTCACGGTATTCCATCCATCCGGGTGCTGTGAAGATGTACCAGGATCTGAGACAACATTACTGGTGGAGGCGGATGAAGCGGGATATTGTAGAGTTTGTGGCTCGGTGTCTCAACTGTCAGCAGGTCAAGTATGAGCACCAGAGACCAGGTGAATTACTCCAGAGATTAGATATTCCGGAGTGGAAGTGGGAGTTGATTACCATGGACTTTGTAGTTGGGCTCCCACGGACTTCGAGGAGGTTTGATGCTGTATGGGTTATTGTGGATCGGCTGACCAAGTCCGCGCACTTCATTCCTGTTAGTATTACTTATTCTTCGGAGGAGTTAGTTGAGATTTATATGCGGGAGATTGTTCGATTGCATGGGGTTCCAGTTTCTATCATTTTCGGCAGAGGTAATCAGTTCACATCTCAGTTTTGGAGGGCTGTGCAGAGAGAGTTAGGTACTCAGGTTGAGTTGAGCACAACGTTTCATTCTCAGACTGATGAGAAGTCGGAGCGTACGATTCATATTTTGGAGGATATGTTACGTTCCTGTGTCATTGAATTTGGGGGTTTATAGGACCAGTTTCTGCCACTCGTGGAGTTTGCATATAATAATAGTTATCAGACGAGTATCCAGATGGCTCCGTGTGAGGCCTTATATGGTAGGAGATACAGATCCCTGGTTGGTTGGTTTGAGCCGGGCGAGGATAGGCTATTGGGCACAGACTTGGTTCAGGATGCGTTGGGTAAGGTGAAGTTGATTCAGGAGCGGCTTCACACGGTGCAGTCTAGGTAGAAGAGTTATGCGGACTGGAAGGTCCGAGATGTGTCCTTAATGGTTGGGGAGAAGGTGCTGCTGAAGGTGTCGCCCGTGAAAGGGTGTTATGAGGTTCGGGAAGAGGGGAAAGCTGAGTCCCTAGTTCATTGGGCCTTTTGAGGTTCTTCAGAAGATTGGAGAGGTGGCTTATAGACTTGCCTTTCCACCCAGCTTATCGAGTATTCATCCGGTGTTCCATGTTTCGATGCTTCGGAAGTATGTTGGTGACCCGTCTAATGTTTTGGACTCCAACACGGTTCAGCTCAAGGGTGATATGTCATATGAGCTAGAGCCAGTGGCTATTTTGGGTCGTCAAGTCAGAAGGCTGAGGTCTAAGGATATAGCTTCAGTGAAGGTTCAGTGGAGAGGGCAGCCGGTGGAGGATGCCACTTAGGAGACAGAGCGGGATATGCGGAGCAGATATCCTCACTTATTTGAGAGTCCAGGTATGTTTCTAGAACCGTTCGAGGATGAACATTTTTTTAAGAGGGGAAGGATGTAATGACTCGGCTGGTCGTTTCGAGAATTTTAGCCATTTTCCCTATTTATGCTTTATCATATGTTGCTTGGACTATTTATGATGTGTTGGGGTCGGTTGGTTTGGGTTCGGAGTGGTCGAGGTGATAATTGAGACACTTAGTCTCTCAAATTAGCCTTATAGTTGGAAAAGTCAATTGGGAGTTGACTTCTTGGTAAACAACCTTGGAATGCGGATTTTATGGCTCTGATAGCTTCGTTAGGTTATTTTGGACTTAGTAATGTGTTCGAAATGTGGTTTTCATGTCCGGTGTAGAATTAGACTTGAATTGGCGAAAACTAGTTTTTGGCGATTTCCGGTCGGCAGTGGAAAATAGGCTATCTGGGTCGGGATGGAGTTCCGAAAGTTGGATCAGGTTCGTAACTTCGCTTTGGGTATATGTGCAAATTTTCAGGTCAATCAGATGTGTTTTTGATGGTTTCGTCATCCTTGGTGAAATTTAGAAATTCCGAAGTTCATAGGCTTGAATTTGATGTGCTTTTGGTGTTTCTGCGTTGTTTTTGGTGTTCTGAGGGCCCGACTAAGTTTGAATAAGGTTATGGTACGTGTTGGTATATTTGTTTGGGGCCCCGAGGGGGCTCGGGATTGATTTCGAATGGTTAATGGAGGTTTCGACTTAGGAATTTGCAGCAAAGCTGCTGCTGGTGCCATTTTACTGGTGTGGCCGCACCTGCGGATGGGGAGTTGCAGGTGCGATGGTCGTAGGTGCGATGTTCCATGCACAGGTGAGGAAGAGGGGGACCTGGCCAAGGAGCGCAGGTGCGGACGCCTGGTCGTGCCTACGAGCCTGCAGGTGCGAGAAGAGGGCCGCAAGTGCGGAAGTCTGGACTTAAGTCATTTTTGCAGGTGTGCACCTGGGACCGCAGGTGCGGGAAATCTTCCGCAGGAGCGGAAATCGCCGGGAAAAGAGTATAAAAGGATGCCTTCACAAAATTTCACCCATTCATCACCATTTGTGGACGGGTTTGGAGATTTGAGTAGTGTTTTTCAGAGGAAATTGAATGTTATCGATTGGGTAAGTTACTTGGACCTTGTCTCTTGTGTTTGTGATGATTTTTCTTATGTTAGTCATGAAGTGGGTAGGAATTTAGGGAGGAAAATGGGTAATTAGGGCTTTTGATTAAGAGACTTTAAAATGGGAATTTGAGGGGTCATTGGGACTCCGATTTCAGTGTTCTTGGTATGTATAGAATCGTGGGAGGATGAGGATTCACGTGGTGTTAATTTTATCGAATTCCAAGACGCAGGCCTGGGGCTGGATTTGGCAAATTTTGGGAATTGTGCCTAATTTTGATAAATTTTGATTAGGGTTCGTCTCCCTTGCATATTTTGATGTTATTAACCTATTTATGATGGACTTGGAGCATTTGGGAGCCGATTCGAGGGGCAAGAGCACCGCGGAGTAATTTTTGGGTTGTTTTGAGGTAAGTAACGATTGTAACTCTAAGCCTGAGGGTATGAAACCCCTGTATTTTATATTGTTTTGGTAAATTAGGTGACACACATGCTAGGTGACGAGCGTGTGGGCGTGCACCGATAGGGATTGTGACTTGGTCCGTCCCGTAGTGACTAGTAAGCCGCGTATTCAATTTGAAACCTCACGACATCCTATATTTTAGAAATTTATACTTGTTTATGGGTTGTGAGCCATGTTTGGGGCCTTGTGCCGACCTGTTTAGACCCTCAGACGTACTTTTACACTATTCTCACACTATCCTGATAAAACAATTGTGAACTTAGTCATGTTTTCTACTTGTTGTTATTTTCACTGTTATCACATCGTTTTGAAACTCTGAGAGGTATTTTGGGGCTGAGTCTCGTGAGTTAAGATGAGTTGCCCGAGTGGCTTGTCAGGATGACTAAGTGAGGCCGAGAGCCAAATATGTGAGGATAGTTATGGATCGGGCTGCACGCCGCTACAATATATATGTTATATATTTTACATTTGGACTGGGCTGCACGCAGCAGCAATATATACTATATATGGATCGGGCTGCACACCGCACCAATATATATATTGGATCGGGCTGCACGCCGCAACAATATAACGCTTAGGCTGTAGGATCCCCTCCAAAGTCCGTACACCCCCCGTGGGCGCAGTCGACTATTATATGGATCAGGCTGCACGCTGCATCGTATGTTATATGGATCGGGCTGTCCACCACAGCAGTTATGTGTATTCAGGGTACCTGTTGAGTGAGAGTGCTGAGTGTGAGCTTGGACTGTGCTAGTGGAGTTACGAGTGACTGAGAGACCCTATTCATGAGTGACATTGTGCCCGTGAGGCTATAAATTGTGAGATCATTGCTTTTCACTCATTTTAGTATGAGTCTCCTTAATAAACTCGGATATAATGTTTTATGCAATTTTAAATGGGGTAAAACTGGAGTTCAAAGTATTTGGAAAAATGTGGAGTTTTGATTTACTCTATCTGTGTTCACAAGCACCTATTTTTATGAAATTATGGTTTTTCTTAAATGCTCGTCACTGCACTCAAGTTTTTAGTTACTTTGGTTACTTACTGAGTTGGCGTACTCACGTTACTCCCTGCACCTCTGTGTGCAGATCTAGGTACCAGACCATCTCGCTAGTTGATTTTCGGACGTGCTTGGAGTTTGTTCGAGGATCGAGGTAGATGCTCGGCATCCCCAACTCACCTCCTTTCCTTTCCTCAGTTCATTGTTTTGTCTTTCATACTTCAGACTTTTGTAGTAGCAAATTCACTTTATTATACATTGTATTTTTAGTCCTAGATGCTCATGACAGTTGACTCAAGAGGTCTGGGTCGGTATTAGATTTTGATCGTTTGGGTTATTATTATTTTCTTGTTGAACTTGTCTTAAAAAGGAAATCTTTATTGGAAGATAATGATATATGTGTTATAAACGGAAAAATGTTGATTTCATTATGTTAGAGGGCTATCCTAGTTACGATAGGCGCTATCACGGCCCTTGTTGATTTGGGGTCGTGACATTACCCTAGACCCATTAACCCAATCCCATACCCCTTTATTACAACCCACCCGGCCTAATTTTAAATCCCAGCCGTTGATCTCTCAAGATCAACGGCCCATAACCCTTTACCCTTTTTTTAACTTACCCAAACCCCTAACCCTAATTCATTTCACCCAGCCCGCCGACACTATACACTCTCTCATCTTCCTCCCCCTCTCCCCTCAAAACCCTAGTGTCGTCACTCAAAAGATTCCTGATTCTAGACCCAAAAATGGAATCAATCCATGATTCCTTACCTTATTTGGTCCCCCCTCCTTAATGGCTACCTGTTTTGGTGTTACCTAATAGCTTACCTAAATAGGCAAGTAGATCCTGTAAAGATTGAACCAAAGCTGGTTCAAATCTTTAACCTACTATTGTTTCCGTCTGTGTTCATCATTTTTTCTTTGTAAGTACGAATATTTTCGTATATCTTGAGGATTCTTACTTAACCCTAAGGTTAGGGTTTTCAAACTTTATGTTTAAGTGTTATTCTGCATGAATCTGCCTATTTTCGTTAAATCTTTTTACTTACCCAAATTAGGGTTTCAAATCTTCCTTAATCGAACCAGATATGGTTCGATTCTACGTTTTTTTGAATAACCCCTTGTCTATGTTAATTTTATTAAAACATATGATTCTTTGCCTTTATTTTTCTATCAAATTTTTTGGTTTACTTAAAAGTAGGGTTTCAGATTTTAATTGAACCGAATATGGTTCGATTCTAGTATTTTCTTTGAAAAATCTCCTGTCTACGTTAATTGTATGTGATTCATTGCCTTATTTTCTGACCGATTTTGTGAAGGTTTACCTAAAAATTAAGGTTTGAGACTTTTACCGATCTTCTGATACTATTTCCTTTCTCGTATGGGAATGATATTTTCCTTATTCTGTTCAATCTACCACCTTTCCATTATGTCTTTACCTTATTTGCCTTGAAACTGCATGTTAATTGATATTTTCCTTATTCTGAGTGTTACTCACCTGATTACACATTATTATGCCTTATTAATTGACGGAACTCTGTATTATTTGTCCTTAAACTAGACTTCAATTGGTTCTGTGATTGATTTCTTTCTTTGCTTATGTGTGTTTAATTACTCCCCTTATTTGTTCACCTAATTGAACACTATTAAAATCCTTTCCCCTTTCCCTTTAGACAGACTTGAACTCTCAATACTCTCACTAAAACATAGCTTTTTACTCTAATTTTGTGCTAGTTTGTTTTTGGTATTGGCCGGTTGAAAGACAAGGCCAAGTAATTCTGGACTTAACTACTGTGGTGTATTTACTTGCTTTCCTGCCTAACTGGTAAGACATTCTCCCTTGGCACTCTATTCTCTATGTTTCATAATATGTGTTGCTCGACCAACATGTTTAAATTCTGAGTATGATTCTTCCCCTTTATATGATTCTATGATTTTATCTACTCCCATAAGTGACACTGTTAATTGGATATACTTTGATAATATGAATCCTCCCAAAAGCTAGCTTAATGTTTAACTTATCTGATGCACATTGTTCTCTAATCCTGCACTTGTTCTGAACTTTGCATTCTTAGAATACTACCGGCATGAAATTAGTCAATTAATCCTCACTTGGCAGATTTGTATTTGTGTCCTGCAAACTTGTTTTCTAACATGTTTTGCATCCTTCATTCATGTGACAATTTGACTAATTGCCTTAACACTTTGCCTATATGCCTCTGTGATTTAACAAGGTTTACCTAAATACTAGCAAGAACATTTAGCTTAACCAGACTTCAACTTATTTGAACTATGTGTTTGAGTATGAACCTTGCTTGTTTTCTTGGTGCAATTTTTCCTACAAGTTTTGTGTCTTAAACTTTTTTTTTCTTCTGAAATCAAAACTATTTTAAATTTGTCTCTCCCTCTTTATATGTTGTTACTCTTTTAAAAAAACTTCCACTCTTAGTCCCTTAGGTTCTATCCTCAACCACCCCAGTGTGAGCACTGCTCAGGGTCCATGTGAGACTCCTGTGAACTCTGATACACTGGGAACTGGTACCTAATATCTTTAGAATCATCCCTGAATATTTTGTTCTGGTGTGAGCATTGCCCTGGGTCCCTGGGGCCCTTGGGAACTTTGACACATTGGAAACCTAGTTCTATATGTTCTACGGGTGAATCACTCGTATTTGGATATTATGTAATTCATTCATTATCTGGTCTGTAATAACTTTGTAATAAATAGATTCTGGGGTATTAGTAATATCCGGGGGGGGGGGGGGGGG